>VZUA01085154.1:18228-42399 GCA_013401035.1 Horornis vulcanius
ATATATAAAAATATAAAATATTCCTAAGTATTTAGGCAGGGAGGGTCATCTAGGGTGGTTTTTGCAAAGAACTAGCACAAGACATGTACTGCTTGAGCTGTCAGATGTTGTAAGTGGTCATTAAATACTGATTTATAATGGCCTTCTTCATAGAGTTGAATTTACCCCCAAACTATGACTGTTTCTGTATTGAGTATCTATTTTCAAATTAGTTCCACTCAAATAGAAGAGGATTCAGAGAGTAACTGGAGTTCTGCTGTTTTTCTGCCTTTTGATACTAAGTCTATTTTACCTTTGGTAGTTAGTTTATTATGCTGGACTCCTGGTATCAAAACCGTCTCTTTCATTTGGCCATGTTTACTTTTGATTTACACATCTTTTAGCCACACTTTTTCTGGAAAGTAACATACTCCCCAGTGCAAATAACTGGAGATAAAGAGGTGCAACCTATTTATCTGGCCCTGAGGAAAGAGAGGCAATTTTAAACTTCACTGTAGGAAAGAAGGGATTTCACCATTGACCTAAAATGACTCATTCAAAAGATAAGACAGCCTGATTAGATCTTGACTTGGTTTGGTAAATGGTTATCACTACTACACCCTCTTCTTTTTTAACTTGTTTACATGGATGTAGAAATATTTCTAAACATTTCCTTTAGCAGGTGATGGTAAAGCAGATGATATGTATGAAAAGCTCTCTTGTGAGAACAGTAAGAACTGGTCTTACTGCAATAATTCTTTTTTTTTTTCTTTTTTAACTACCCTATAGGTCAGACACTTGACTTACTGTAAATTTCACAGAAGTAATCTATTCTGTAGGAGAAAAGCTGTGTTTTTTAACCTTGTGCAGTATTTTAGATAGATCTTGTGTATAAATTTAGTCCTAAGGATTGTAGTGAAGTAGGACAAAGAAAGACTCATCAGACAGGAAGTATTTCAGCCAGTGGCCTGTGTAGCTTAGTTTAAAACTCGTAATTTTCTTTCTACTGTTGGAGAGTCAATAACAGCTGGCTGAAATGCTCGATGTTTATTAGACAGACCATTTGCAGAGGGAACAGTGTATGCTCCTTATACCCTACCTACTGAGAAGGGAAGCAAATGAAATGAAAATGTCTCTTGACACTATCCACTAGCTTGGACAAGTCACTTTTTCAGCTTTTTGTCTGCATTTCCCCTTCATGTCTTTGAGCCCTGTAAATTCTTTGGGTTGCTCAGTGCAGGTGGAAAACCAAGAAGAGATCATTCCTATTTTGAACTTAAATCTCAGCTGAATCTGCTGCATCCTACTGCAATAGTCTCTAACAAAATTCCTGGTTATGGTGAAATTACAGTGCCTGGAGTTTGCTCCCAGGCTTCCTCTGACTTGGCCAGAAATCTGCCACGGTGGCTGAAGATTCAGAGGTTCTGTAACCAACTTATGCAAGGTTGAGAAATTGGCTTCTGGTGGTGCGATGCATCCCTCTGCTAATTAAAAGCACATGTCCACACAAGGAATGCAGCTCTTCGGACATAATTATGAAAGCAGTAGGAGATAAGAATAATTGTTTTCAGTTCCAGATATCCTGTCTTCTTCAGCACCACAGGAAGATTAAGTGAAAGTCAAGGAAGGCAATAACAAAGTTCACATAAACAGCAGGGTAACTGATGCTGACCAAAGTACTAATAGGATCTAATTGAGTTCAAAGAAAATTCCTTTCCATATTCCCAGCCACCAAAGAGGTTTCTCACAGTTGTTATAAGCACATCTATTTCATGAGACTGATTACCCACAGAGTGGCTGCTTTGCACAGCTATCAACCAACTGGGCTGTAAACTGTGTTAATGAGAGGGGAGCTACAGCATTTTATGTGAAATTATTTGCTTCTCTGGTTTAACTGGCTTTGGGATCCTTTTGGACTCCGTTCCTCATCACAAAACACATACACTGCATGGCATGGTAAGGAGAATTTATAATATATTAAAACACGTTGAAAGTGCACTTTCTGAAAGTTTCAGGAAATGCAGTAAATTGACATGTTGTGTCTGTGTGGGGGCTTAGGGATAAAATAAAAGGAAAATTCAGTGGAGGGTTAGGGAAAAGGCAAGAAAAACTAATTGAACAGGGAGCCCACAATGGCTGTACTTTGCCAGATTAGTGACTCACTGTTTGCTGTGCTGTTAAGGCCCAGGAGACTGTTAGAAACTCAGAGGAAGCCATTAAATACTGCAAGTGTGTTTCAGTCGCCAGAGCAACAGCATTGCTCAATTTAGGAGCAAAACTGCTCTCTCAGTAGGTGTCATGGGTTCCAGAATCACACACGCTTCTTGCTTATCTGTCCAGCTCTCAGGCTGCACTTCCCTCTAAGCAGCTGTGTTTAGGTCCCAAGGAGGAGATTTTGTCATTTAGGGCAGGTCCTAAAGGGGATCTATGTATCATTGAGGCCTGGCAGTCCAAAACTGTGAACCTGTAACCCCTCACTGCAGCTGCTGCTCAGCCCTGAAGTTTCCTTAGCTGTTTGCACTGAATTTCTACAGGTGCAGAACGTGCTGCTCCGGGTGTGTCTGGTCCTTCTTTCCTTATATCCTTGGAGAGCTGTGCTCAGAACCCAGCAGGACCTTAAAAGGCAGAGGTAGTCAGTCATCCCTTTTTTTAAAAGGCTGGAGGGCTGGGGCCCAAGTTTGTTGTTTTAAACCCTTCAATGCTTTTAAATCCCACTGATCTCTCAGCACTAGAGGAGACGTCATTCCCATCACTTTTCATTGCAGCTTTTGTGCTTCACAGCAAGAAATAAGAATCGCATGACATCTAGGAGAGTATGTGACTTTTTAGCCTGTTGTTAGGGCAGTTATTTGTACAGAAACATGAATTCTAAGTCCGGCTTTGGTTCTTGTTTATGCGTATTAGAAAAGCTCCTAAAAAATCAGTTTCTTGAGATACCTTATGTAAAACTTTCAGTATTTTATGTAATACTTTCAGTAATGAAGTTGGCATGGAAAAATAAGAATGTACTAGTGGAGCTGTGGGTGGTGTAAGCCTGGGAGGGAGGTTCTCTGTCAACGTAGGAGGACCAAATACTAGACTGGAAGGACTAGAGAGGAACTGATGTAATAGGAATGGGGTGAAATTTAGGTCATGCACACATATGCTAACAGCAAGAATTTCTGATATAAAGTGAAAAATGAAACTGATACTGGAGAAAAAATCCCAGACATCCTGAACAATCAAAAGAAAATTATGAAATATTAGTATTTCTAGTAGGCCAGGAAAATACTTGCACTTCCATGGAATAAGTTGCTAAGAGACCTGAAAAAATGATTGAAAATAAGCCTGAGAGAGTTTAGTTTCTCCCTCGTAGGGCATTAGAGGGTTAATTGCCAAAAGAGAGAGTACCTGCTTCAGCCAAAAGCTTACTTGTATGTATAACAGTCTGTGAATCCATGCAGCTTAAAACAAGGTTCCTAGATATCAACAGAATAAGGCTTGTAGTCTCCAACAGGAGGAGCAGGAAACCTGGAGTTTTTTGAGGTGGAACTTGTCAAGTCTAATAAAGATATTACAGACATGGCTGCCTGCATTGGGAAGGACCAGACAATGGTCCAAGAGATCCTACCTAATGAAGTTCCCCTCAGATCCAGTTTGTTCATAATTTCTACTCAAATGCTGATGTATTTCATGGGAGCACCAGCAAGTGGGGGGAAAAAATTGACAGTTTCTTGCATAAAGCTGTGGAGCTTTTCCAGAACCTGGTTGATTTATCTGGAGGAGATGAACCCTTGGCACGATCTCCATCACTGGGCATTTCTTAACAACACACAGGATGAAAACCTGGCCCCTGTGAAGTTGATGGAAGTTTTGCCATTAATTTCTGTGAGGCTAGGATTTCACCCTGGAAAGGGAGTCAAAAGTACATGCAAGCTTTCAGAGACAGAGTGGCTGATTAAATACATCTGGTGCAGTGTTCTTTTATCAATCATGGAAAAAATAGTGTGTTTTAAATATAAACTTTGCGTGAATGCAACATTCAAATATGTCCTTTTACAAGACTTAAAAGCATAATTTGTCTGCTTTTTGTCTGAAATAACAGAAATCATGGTAAAAAATTAACAGACACCCACACCCATCCACTCCAAACCCCTGTAGTATTTGATGTGCTGCAGATATGAGCAATTAAAGCTTAGAAAAGCCAGTTAAAATATTTCTAAATGACACATTAAACTTTATCTTTGAAGAATGCCATCCGAAGCTATGTTCCTCCTCCTTTAATTCCGGAGCAGTTGAGCTAGGGGTTCATCTGGCTTTCGGCAGGGACTGTGCTTTCCAGTGACCCAGCAAGGTCACGTCTGACACTCCAGCGAGCTCAGCAGAGGCACTGACCCTCACCCACACTGCGGCAGCCGCGCTGTGGCCGAACAGCGGGCACGGGGCTGGGTGCGCAGGAGGGCAGAGGGGCTGAGGGAGAGCAGAAGGACTCTAGTAGGGCAGAAGGGGCTGTAGCAGGGCAGAGGGGCTGCAGGAGGGCACAAGGTGCTGCAGGCGGAGAGAGGGGGCTCAGCGAGGGCTGCAGGAGGCCAGAGGGGGCTGCAGGACGCGCCTCCGGCCCCGTGTGTGTGCCCTGCCGTGGGCAGGGCGCGATGCAGAGCCGCGCCTCGTGCTGTCCCCGCCGCGTGCATCCCTGTGCCGGGCTGTGAGCAGTGCGGGGCGGAGGGAGAGGCCCGGCCTCGCGGCCGGCCCAGCCCGGCGCTGCCGGACACCCTCCCCGGCCCCCCCGCGCCCCGCGGGACCGTCCTGCTGTCGCCCCGCCCGCCGCAGCTCTCGCCGCTGAATTTGCTCTGGTGCCTTAATTGTTTCGCTCTCACCGAGAACTTTGTTTACAGTCCCTTGTGCGGCGAGCTGCATCCCGTCTTATGCTGGCTGCGGTCTGGTGGCCGCCGCAGTCCCCCCCGGCGGCCGGGAGGTAAGGCACGACTCGGCTTCGCTAGGCGCGGCTCGCTATGGCACGCTAGCCATGCTATGGCACACTGGCACAGCCTGTGGCATGGACTGGCGCGGCTCGGCTCGGCACGGCTCAGCTCGCTGGCAAGCCCCGGAGCCGCACGCCCCACCGCCGTGCCCCCGCCGGCTCCCAGTACCCGCGGGGCTCCGGCTCCCGGTGCCCGGCTCCCCGGGGCGGCCGGGCTGCTCGGGCACGCCGGGCACCCGCTGCTCCCTCCGCTCCAGCGAGGGGCTCTCCCCGCTTACAGCAATCGCGGGGGCTCGGCGGTCGGAGCCGCTTCTCGGGTGCGTGTCGGGTGTCCCGGAGCGCTGCCTCTCCGGTACCGGAGGGCTGAACGTACAAAGGGCTTTCCCCGCCTGCTCGCCTCTCTGCTCTCTTGCAGAGCTACTCGGGGACAGCCGTGACACGGAGGGATTTAGCCCAGGTGTGTGTGTGGCGTGTAGCAAGCGCGTTTGAAAATGTTGCAGTTGGCACATAACAGAGTTGGTTCGTGGAGGGGTTGGGTTGGCTCACATCCTACACCCCGGTTACGTCGGGAAAACGAAAAAGGTGAGAGAGTTTAAATCCGTTCATGATTTTACTTAACAACTTGGTGAGAGAAACTTACTGCATTCTGAGGCAGCTGGTATGGAGGTAATGTGTTCTTCTCCTGCCTCTGTAGCTCAGGGCATGGTCCTGGAGTCTTGTAAGTACAAATTCCGTATTTCCAGGTGTTAACCTGGGACAGAGCTGCGGGATTGTGTTGAGGATTAGTGTAGTCTGTTGAATTCTGTATGAACTCAGGCTCTCCTCTCGGGACAGAAGGACTTCTTAGGCTATTTTTCCATTGTCACTTTAATGCATAGCCGTGGTGTGAAGTGTGAGCATTGTGATTTATTGGGATTTTGCATCCCAAAAAAGGGTGCCTGAAGTATTGTGTAAGATAGAGAATTTGGTCCAGAGCTTGAAGGCAAAAAACTCAAATGGTGTCCCATTGGTTATATGTAAAAAATGACACAGAGGAAAGAGTTGTAGTGGTTTCTTTGCCCTTGCACAGAGATATTCTGTATGTGGGAAGCCTCTTGAGAGCGCACCACATTGAAATGATTCTGAGTTAAAACCTGGAACCTTAATGTAGACACTTGATGTGTTTCTGCTTCTCAGTTTTGTGGTGAGGGAGGGAAGGAGAAGGAAAAAACTTCATCTCTAAGAAGTTCTCTGTCAGAATTTTTGATAAAGACATTAATTTAAAATAAAAGTACCTAAATTTTGTGCAGTCAGGGATAAATACAAATAAATAACTGACAGAGCAATAATCTTTCCAAGCAAGATGCTGGCAAAGTGGCTTAAGGGGCACAGTTGCGCTGGGGAGAGCTTTCAAACAAATGTAAACTTGCTGTAATCCAAGTGGAAGTTGACTGGAAGCTCATTTCAGAGGTCTGCATTTGTTTTAATGAAATCTAGATTATCTGAAGTCAGGATTTTTTTCCTGCATTTCTCTCCAAACTTTTTTAAAAGTTAAACTAATTGCTAGGTCGTGTGGAAAAGAATATAGTCAAGGAGATAAAGAAGTAGACTTTCTTATTATTAGTTAACTTCAATAATCAGCTAAATATACTTCAGCAACGTCACAGGCTTCTTCCAAGGATCTTCTGGAGAACAGCAGCAGTTTGCACCTGTAAATGTTTGTGTTTGTGAAATGTTAGCAGGGTCTAAATAATTTTAAAACAGAAAAACCCTTTAAGTTTATCATTATACAAACTTACTCTCATGAATTTACTCTCATCCCTACTTAGGACTCCTGCTTCTGTGTTGAAATGATCTTCCATGATCATGCACTTCTAGAAAGGGAATGTCAAATAAGATTAGCAGCATAAATCTCTGCTGCTTCATGAGTTTTACCCAGCTGCCTGGTGATTTCACAGCTGCTTCTGCAGTTGATAACAATTTCCATTGCTCTGCTTTCTGCAGAGTCGTCACTGCCCTGCTGCAAAGTCTGCCTTGTCCCTCGTGGAGTTCCGAATCTTTTTTTTAAAAATCCAATAGCAGAAATGAACAACAGTAAATATAATGGACTTGTGTTTATTGTAGAGAGTTCTTGGACTGTGTAAGTCTGCCTTTTTTATTATGAGAAAAGTTTTGGGGATTATATTACTTAGGTTTTCTTATCGTGGAAGAGGTTTAACAGGTTTTCTTAGTGATGTGTTGTCATAGTCAGTTCACAGGTAGGAAATCTGAGGAAAAGGGACATGGAGTGATTTGCTCAAAGAAATTGGACACATAGAAGAGACAAACTCCCGTGTATTCTAAATCTTTCATACAGGTGAAGTGAGCAATAGAAATTCAGTTAAATATGATTCGTATCTACAGTGTTTCTTGTGCACTGCCTTTAAATGCCTGGCTCTTTCTGGGGGGCTTGACTGGATTATGATACTCACTACTGGGACATCACATCATCCAATGAAAATTTTTTATTTGGCCAGAAATGGGTGGCTGCTTTCAGGAAAAGAGGCAGAAGCCACTAGGAGAGCCAGAGGGAGAACATCTCCTGCTTTGGTTAGGTTAGGAGCAGGAGTCAGCCCACAGCAGGAGCTTTATGCTCATGACTTTTGTTCTTAAGAAGCTGATAAATATCCAACAACTTCTCTTGTAGGAAACTTCCATGCTAGAATATTGTCACCTCCAGTTCATCATTCAGCAACATCTGACACTTCAAAGCCTCGAGCAGCTCTTTCTGCCTTGAATTGTCATAAAAGACATCTTCAGCACTCTTCCTCTGCTTTCTGAGCCAAGGATCTGTTACCATGGATTTCTCCTGGATCTGGTAGGTGTGCATGCTGATGGATTTCATGTCTTTTTGATAAATCTAAACTTACACTTATTAGTGGCTAAAGATTTTCTCTCCCTTCTATTCAGGTTTAGCTGCAGATTGCCACGGAAGCACATTCTTCCTCCAACTCAAAGTAGCTCCTTAAGATAGTATTTGTGGTATGATTAGTGAGAGGATGCTGGTGTTGCTGGGTATCTTTGCCTAAATTTCTTACCCTGAAACTTGAACCAAATCACCTGTTGGCTTAAGTCAGAAGTGACTTTGCTGGCAATGAGGATCCAGTACCCTTTTTCTAGGGCTGAATACCTTTGCTCACACTTCAAATAGATTCTGTTGATTATTTAATAGTATTTCAATAGAAAGTTGTTTATTTTTTTATATGAATGCCTACCTTCTTACATCCTATTCCAGATAAAAAGTGTGCTCCTCTAGAAATCAACAGGTATTTTGCCATTGACTTAATTATTATAGATTAGAATATATTTTTTATTTCTGTTAGATTTGGTTGTATAAATAGATCTCCTTTCTTTGTAAATCTCTGTACAAGAGGTCTATGAGATTTTAATGCTCACTGAAGATGTATCTGAAGCAGATGAACAAAGACTTTAGAGACAGGAGTATTTACAGGAGTATATACATTTTGATTAAAGGTTAAATTTTTTCAGCATGATAATGCTTATTATAGGCTTTTTCAAGTTATTTGGAAGTTTCCCCATTTCAGTGACTGTGAGAGTACTTGGACTTTTGGATAGTTATTAACGTGTATTTGAGTCTTTTAGATGCAAAATAGTTAATTTTTCTCTTCCTCAAATTTGATAATAAAATGTTATATTAATTGAATGGTAAGATCTAAAAAGATGACACTTGGGAACCACATTCTTATGTTGTGCTGAATTTCTGTCAGGTTGTATAGATAAGTAATGCAGCAACATAATGGCACCAGTGTATGTCTCACTGCTGTGTCAATCATTATCAAAAATGTAGAACTTGGGCTCAGATACACGTGGGAACAGATCGATGACACTTGAGAGCAAACCTATGGCTTTCCTGGGTTCTTTCTGTCTGATTTAAAAGGCATTTAATCATGCATTATGATTCAAAGAACAAAGCTACCAAACTTAGGAGAATTTAGGATATCTAAGGTGTCAGCACAGTTATATCTGCTTTGTCTGATAAGCACTGAACAAATCCCTTTCCTGCCCTTGGAGATACCCAATACTCTCACAGAAACAGGCAGATTCATTGAACGGTCATGGTTGGAAGGGACTTCTGAAGGTCATATGCTCCAACCCCCCTATTGCTCAGCAGGGTCACCGAGGCAATGCTGCCCAGGACTGTGCAGATGGCTTTTGATTATCTCCGAGGGTAGAGACTCCAAAACTTCACTAGATTCCAGTGCTCAGTTACCTTCACAGTAAATTTTTTTTTTCCTGATGATCAGAGTGTTTCAGTGTGTGCCTGTTGCCTCTTGGGCTGTCACTGTGTGTGCTTGGGTGGCTTGTGTGTGCTCAGCAGGGACAGGCTCCTCTGGCTGAGCCCACAGGCAGCTCTGCACAACAGGTACAACAGGGAGGTGAGCACCCTTCCCCAGAGCAGTAGAACAAAAGCTTTGGCAAACCAGATCTGGGCTTTCCTTCTCTCTTGAGGGTTCAAGGGGACTTTGTACACAAACACTCTGATTATATCCAGCATGTAGCCTGTTTGTGCTTGTGTTTTTTTAAAAAGAGTGAAAGCCTCTTTCTTATAAAACCCACAGTCAGTTATAGGAGGTACTGAGATATAAAACCAAGGGCTCTCCACAATGAACGAATATATCTTAGCAACAAGGGTGGAGTGGTGGGAAAGGAAAAGGAGAATACAAGTATCTGGCAATTAACTTCCTAGTCACAGATGTGAAGGTGATAAAAGTGATAAAAGCATTACTGCATTGCCAACGCTCTTCCTTGTTCTCTGAGGTGCATATCATGCTGCTCATGAAAGCAAAAGCAGCACAGCCCACACCACAGAGTGGTGGAGGAGTTCTGGGAGCTACTCACAGCAGGAAAAACAGTGGTTCCCCAGTGTCCCAGTCTCTGGAGTGTGTGCTGGGGTGCACTGAGCTGGGTCCAGGACTGCACATTTTTTGGCAGCCTCAGTGTTGGCAGAGGTCACTGCAGGCCCCAGAGTGACCCCGCATCACCAGAGCCCCAGAGACAAGGCTGATCTCTGTCATGGCAGCCTGGAATGGTGGAGAGCTATGGGCACCTCTTGCTCTGATCAGGTGGACTCTGATTATTCCCTGGGCTTCCCAGAGCCAAAAGGTATTTGCCTCCTGTGCAGATGCAGTCAAACTGTGCATGCTGTCAGGACTAAGAGTGTGTTTACAGTCTGGAGACAGGAGGAAAACAACTTGCTGTATCCGAGATGAGTGAATATGATGGTAAATCTCCCTTCCACACAGTAACAGGGATATAATTTCATGGATTTACAAGAGATCCATTGCTTTTGCATGGAGCCAGTGTAAATGGCAAGCTGTCAGTCTGGCACTGATGTTGCTGTAACTGGAGGTTCACCAACCTTGAGCTGAGCTGAGTGCAGGAATCTGCATCCCCACTCCCCCCCACATCTACACCTTGTCACGACCATTTGAATTGTTTCCCTAAGTAGCACTTGCACTGAGAAAGGCCTCACTGTTCATCCTAGTTTTTGCTGGGCTAGTATTTGACCATGTTATTGTGATATGTAGTGGAGCAAATCTGTGTAATGTATTGTGTGTAGATGTATAAAGAAAACTGTGTAGAAAAAGCATGAGCAAAAATCAAAACGTGTGAAATTCACCTCTTTGTGCAAAAATGTAATGCCATTGAAATCTAAATTATGTCCAGAAATACTGACTTTAGGATGTAACTTACTGTAGGATTTGGCCCACAAAAATGTTGGTGTCTGTCTTGGTCTGCAATTCTGTTCTTTCTAGCACTTACATACATTCTGCTGACTACTGTAAGAAGTGATTCAGATCCTTCACCATCAGTTGTTTCTCTGTTGATCTTGTGCATAAATCCTTGTGGGCTTGAAATGTCTGGTTGTTTGGGAATCCAATGAAATACTTCTGTGTCCCCACTTGTCTCATAAATAATTGGCAATTATTGGTTGAACTCATGCTCTTTTCTCCACAGTGCAGCACATGCTCAGCAGAGCCTGCTCTAGCCTAAGAACGGGCCGAGTCAAGACAATCAAGATGACAAACGAACCTATCAAAGAGATCCTGGGCACCCCAAAGCACCCTGATTCTGTACCCACAGAGAAGAGTAACAACAATGACTGTGTGATAACCACCATCCCTCTGGTCAGCGAGTGCCAGCTGACGGCAGCCACAGGGGGAGCAGAGCTCTCCTGCTACCGCTGCACCATTCCCTTTGGTGTGGTCATCCTGATAGCTGGCATCGTGGTGACTGCCGTGGCATACAGCTTCAACTCCCATGGATCCATCATCTCCGTCTTTGGTCTGGTCCTCTTGTCCTCAGGACTTGTTCTGCTGGCTTCCAGTGCCGTGTGCTGGAAGATCAGGCAGCAGAAAAAGAAAGCAAAGAGGCGAGAGAGCCAGACAGCGCTCGTGGCAAACCAGCGAACCTTGTTTGGTTAAAGGCAGCCAAGAGAAGGCTGGACAGAAGGCAGAACCTTTGTAAGTCAACTTGGCTATTTATCAGTAGGAGAGATTGCAGGTTTTAATTTAACTGTGGAAACGAACTGAAATGAAAATGGAATGGATTAAGAAATACTTGTAACAACTCTGCAAGCGCTCTCAGTATATTTCTTACTGCAGACTTGATAGTGATTCTTTCCAAGACAGAGGAAAACCCATTTTTCCTTCACAGAAAACTGTGTCACATAACTGCAACCATCCTAACTGCATTCTCCAACATGCTGTTTGTGTTGGAAAGGGAACTTGTGAGAATTGAGAAAATAATTTGAACTGACTTGAGATGCCAGAGGTCTCCTTAAAACACTGACATTTGACCAAGGGAGAAGTCATAGCATTTGAAGTGACTACAAGCTTATGGCCAGAGTATCTGGGACTTAAACTGTAGCTCAAAAAAAAAAAAAAAAAAAAAACAAACAAAAAACCACCAAAAAAACCCAAAAAAAACCACAACCAAAAAAAAGGCAATAAGAACACACT
The DNA here is from genome assembly GCA_013401035.1 of Horornis vulcanius. Lineage (NCBI taxonomy): Eukaryota > Metazoa > Chordata > Aves > Passeriformes > Scotocercidae > Horornis > Horornis vulcanius. Next base: position 30,169 of record VZUA01085154.1, read on the forward strand.
GCAAGTTGCTCAAATAAGCTGATTCTTATATTTTATGTAACTTCCCCCTCCCAATACCTGTGGTACTTTCCCCCTTTTTTTAAACCAACTAATATTGATTTTGTTTCACTATTGAATAGAAATCAGTAGTAATGTTTAATTACGTTGTTTAATCTAAATAACGAGGTATGATCATAGCTTAAAACATGAGACTTTTTTTGTAAATTAAAATGGTCAGGTTTAGCACTTTTGATTATTTTGCTATAAAATTAAAAAATAAATTTCATTAAAATAATATCCAGTGCTGCTAGACCTTTAGAAAATATTTCTTTATTGCTGTGAAGATAGCTTGTATCTTCAACTCTGACTGCTTTATATTTCTATTTTTGTAGAACAACCCCTGTGACAATAACTGTGAACACATGTACTGCTGATCTCTTACAAAAACCTCTGCTGCATGTGGACTTGGGTTTGATAGTCCAACCCTCTGCAGCTTGATTAACAGCTCTCTTATTGAAAAATCATAGCAGACAGTTCTGCAGACACTCACTGTCACAGTCAGTGTGAGACATAACTATTAATAATAACTTGTGGAAGCAAAGCTATGTGTAGTGTTTGCTGACTGAGCTTTGGGATTACAAATCTTCAAGAAAAGCAGGAGCCAGTTGTCCCCCGCTTGTGGCTGTGGTGTTGATTCTGTAACTCTTATATTGTAGAGGTCTTCCAGCTTTTCTCAGTTAAAGGATTATTAAGGGGCTTGTCCCAAATTGAAGCAAACCAGAACATGACTTCTCTGTCTTGAAGGACAAGTGCTGCTGAGCTGAGTCACAGGTTTCCACCCTGGTGTGTATGAGAAGGCAAAGGGGCTGCATGGAGCCCTCTTTCTGTTTTGTCTCTCTTTTATTTTCCCCCTTACTTTCTCCAGACTCAAAAGGGCTGGGTGTGATTTTTGCTTTCCACTACCAAAGTGAGACCAGCCTGTGTCTTCTTTTTGCCCTCAGAGCCTCTGGCAGCTGGGACAGTTTTGGTGATGCTGCTGCAGAGCCCACCTGCCAAAGAGATGCTGCAGGGGGTTTCCTTCTGCTGAAACCACCCAGGAATTCTGGCTTAGGTGCCACCATTTCCTCTGCCCTCCATGGTTTAAGCTTGTTACATCCATAACTTATCCCTGGATTTGCAAACCGCACCTCATGTTTTAAATAGAGCGAGCTATATGTGCAGGAGGGGATGTTTGGGGTCAGTATTTGCGTTGCCACACTCCGTGGTTACCAGACGCTATAATAAAATCACTTGCATCAGAGGAAAGCTGACAACACATTTTAGCACTTCCATAGCCCTCACTTAATCACGGCAGGAAGCTTTCCTGCTGCTAGGAGAACATGTTGCGTCACCAGAACATCTGACACCGGTGTCTAGTGTCAATCACTTTGCTTAAGGTCATTAAAAATATTAGGGTGTCCCCTTACGATGTACAGGTTTTGCATGAGTGACAATTCATGGGAAATGCATAGCATGATAAATAATGGAACAGGTGGACTAAAGTGGTGTCTTTCCTGTTTAAAATGAGAAAAGTGATTGACATCAGCAAAGCTGGATAAGCTAAATAGAGCTGTTCATCTTTTTCGCTCCCTGGGAACACAATAGTGTTTCTGACTCCTTCTTCCCTCTCCCCATTTCTTTTTTTGTCAGTGGAATTTTGGGGGCTGTTGAGGAGAGAACTGCAGGGGCTGTAGAGATGCAGTGATTTCCACCATGTGTGTGGCAGTTTGGCTCCAAGAATCCTAGGCTGAGCCCAGAGCAGGAGCTGCCCACTGCCCTCTCCAGAAGTCTTTCCCATACATGGGTCCTCCTTTGGCCATCAGTGTGATACAGCTGAGCTTGCTGTGGAAGGAAGGTAGAGGTACAAGGCGAGGCGAGGCTCCAAGTCAAAAAGGAAAAGCCAAACTCAGTGGAATGGAGACAATGGGTGTTTTGGGGCAGGTTTGTTTTTTCAGGAAGGGTAAATAGGAGCGAGTAAGAATTGGTCTGCTACTACTAGAGATGATTTCCCTTTCCTTATCTCTGCTCTTTGACTTTTGCAGTGCATAGGCAAGGACACAGCAGAGTTACTGGACCACCCTCTGCTTTTCTAACTGTGGGCACCTGGGCAATACCCAGCCTGTGAGCAGTGACAGACACATTGCAGTGACCCTGGATGTGGTCCTTTGGCCAAGCAAAGCTTCAGGCGCACCCTGGTCTCCTGCAGTACCTAACTGGACAGGCTGGGAGGCCTATGGGTGAGAGGGGCTGCTGAGCTCAGCAGCATCATCTGTGTCCTTTAGAGATGAGGTATGTGCACAAGCATCTTCATACCAGGAAGCAAATGAAAGCCTGTGCAGGAAGTCAGGCTTGTTTGTCCTTTACTCAGAGAAGCAAAACAGTAATTTTATGGGGAAGAATCTCAGTACCTGATCCTGGTGTCCTGCAGAGGTGGTGAGCAGTTCAGGTAGAGATTTTCATGCTGTTGAAGATGTTTTCAAAGGATTCCTTGCTAAGTGTTCACATGGCTTTAGAAACTGACTTTTCCCCCATGAATTGTTTGCATTGATTTTGGGCCAGTCTGAAGCAATAGTAGCATCTTTTCTGACTGACCAGCGATGACATCTGACCCATGTCTCACAGTCCATGTTTTTTTCTTCTTGCAAGTCTATATTAATTTCAGATATTTTCATTATTATCCTCTCTCTCTCTGCACACCCAGGTGCTACATATTCTTTCCAGCTCTTAAAGCCCAACAAAAATTTCTGATTCAAATTTTGAACCCCATGACCTAATCTGGATTGACTTGGAGTTTCATGCCTGGGTGCTGGGTACTGCAGTGCGCCAAGTCTTTGAAACAAAGCCATCTGGAACTCCACGATTGCTGTTTGGTGTTTCTCATGGGATCTGAGAAGCAGAAGGGTGCAACCCTATGGAGATCAAAGTGACTTTCCAGTTCAGAAACACCTTCCCTTCTGGTGTGAAAAGGCTTTGTATGCCACAAATGGTGTTCCAGTTCTGGGAGAGGCTGGGTGGGAGCTGATGCAAATTTTATTATCACAATTGCTTGTCTATCCCTTCCTGAAAGCCCTGGCAGCAGTGCACAAGCAAAACTGTCCTCACAAGGATAGAAAATTATCTAATAGAGGAATTGCACTGCCGCTCCAGGCAAATGTTACAGCAATCTTAAATTATAATTTCAAAACCTAAGCACAGGAAATTGTGTCTGTAACTACACCCTGTATTGCTATTGTACACAAAGACAGTTATAGCCTGGGACAGTATTTTAAAATAATAATCTGATTGGTATGACAATGCTTAGATTTTGTTCAAGTTAAAACGCCCAATTTACAATGCCCCAGTCATTGCACGTGTTGTGTTTTGTACATGACTCTGGCTCCAATACCATAATTTTCCAGGTTAAAAAAAAAAAAAAAAGAGAGAGAGAAAGGTTAGTTTCATGGACTTGTGTCAAGAATTAAGTTTCTCTGCCATGGACACTTGGGAGAGCTCCTGTTACCAAACACATGTACAGTATTACTGCAGCTCCACAGAACAGGAACCAGCTCAGAGTGTGGAACGAAGAGAGGCCTGAGAGTCTCATCAGCGTCCGGAAGAGCTAGGCCAGGAACAAGCCCTCTGGAATATCCCATATTCCTGCCTCAGCTTTGCTTATCCAGAGTCAAATCCAGGGTTACTGCTCCTGTGATATCTGAGATGGAAGTTGTTATATATTATTAGCAGGTTTCACCTAATTTGTTTTTACGATGGGCTGCAAAATAAGAAGAGCAGAATAATATTGGCAGCCATCATTTTGCATGGATATTACCAGTACCTCTGAGCATTGACAGACATCATTTTGGTTTTATATTTCCAATACCTTTGATGCCTGTAGCCTGTATGACATTTTAGCTATATCAATATAAATATTTGCCGATCATGGAGGGCTTTTATATATTGAAGTACATTACATGTCAAGAATTGCATTGTATGATGTGAAAAATACAAATTCTGGCAGAAATCTATGTGTAGGCTAAATCTTACAGGCTAAATGATGTGGGAGAACAATGGTCTTAAACTGCAAAATCAACTTGAATTTTTGGCTTTTATTCAGGTTGTTGATGTCACTATTAACATGACACAGGACCTAATCCTTCCTCTTGTGAGCAGCCAGTTGTAGTCCTATTGTCCTGACTCTGTGCATCCTAAAATTTACATTTGTAGCAAACATGGCAGTTTTGAAAAACCCTTCTTTTGGATTGATTGCTTTTACACTTTACTCTTCTGTGCTTTCTATACCAATAGAAAAATTATTGCATTTTCAAAACGGAAACAGAGGAAAGGAAGAGAAAAACATGCAACTGCAGATGTTGGACACTGCATAGAGTAATGGAATGATAGTAAATGTGCCTTGTTGATGGAGATTTTTAAGAATATGTCGATTCTTGTTTCTGATGCATCCTGGACTTTATTCTCAGTTTCATTCTTACAAAGTGCCTGAAGTGTCCAGGTCAACATGAGTCTTAGGTCCTCACCTCATTTATTTTCTGTTTCCCAGGGACCATTTAGCTCAGGAAAAGGCAGATTCTTTTACCATCTTTTGCAGCATGACTGACATCAAATGGCCATGTGGGATTTGCAGAGGGAGTGTCCCCATGGTTTTTTTAAGTTTAAAAGGCCTTCAGCCACAGTCTGCTCTTGAAGGGGCAGATACTGTGCAGAGGTAAAGATTTCTGTGCTGCAGCAAGAGATGTCAGTGAATAATCTGTGACAAAAACATAAACAACAGCAGAGCAGCCCTTCACCGCCTCCTCTCAGACACGTTCCCTTTCCATCTGAAGGCCCGGGTTTGTGAATAGAGTTAACAGCTTTCCTGGAAAACTGGCCCATGACATTATTTCCTTGTGAACTCCATCCACCTGTCATGTTAGAGCTTGGTGCAACGCCAGGGCTGGCAGGAAATAATAGGCAGCAGGATGCTGGTGTGTGTCGATGGCCCTGACCCTCCCATTCCTGAACATGAATAAGCCTTGGGCTCACCGGGCGTCAGAACCGCGCGGCTCCCGGGCCCTGGGACGCACATGGGTGGGAGGCACAGCCACTAAAATAACACCCAGCCAGCAGAGCTGCAGCCCAGAGCGCTGTGGGGAGGGATGGTGTCACATTCTCACTGCCTGCTGCTCTTTGTTCTCTGCCCTGCACCCTCACTGTGCTGTAGAGAGAAATCTGCTGCTTCATGCAGTAAAAAAGAACAAAGTAGGTCTCCATGGGAATTAGCTGAGATTCCCCTGAACAGGCTTATTTCCCTGGAACCCATGGGGTATGTTATGGATGACCATTTCTGTTGCCAGTTCTGCTTTGCCTCTATCTAGATAATTTCATTCTTTGCCTACCAACTGATGGTGCTTCAAAGAATGATCTCTGCTATCATACAAGCAAAGGACTTTTCACTCTGGACTGCAAAATGAACTTGTGAAGAAACATCCTGATCTCTTAACCATTTCTCCATAAACAGTTTCCTTAAGAAAGCCTAGTGACTGGGTCTGGAAGAAAATTGTTTCCTAAGTGGAGCAAAAGTGGTACAGCAGAAGTTTAATGAAATGCAGGCTTGAAGCAAAGCATCCTGTCACCCCTTTCCCATTTTTCCCCAAAGGCAAAACTGCTGAAGTGAATAATATAACTCATGTGAAAGATCATAAAGATGGTGAAGTTATTGCTAATGTTTAAACTCTTGCAAAATGAGTGACTAATGTATGTAGGACCAACACTTCTTTAGTCTTTTATAAGAAAAACCCCAACAACTTAGAGAAGAAGCTGCTCTTCCCTTGGCAAAACCTTTCAGTTCCTTCATCACAGCAGCTGGGCCATGATAGGTACTGTAGCCTCAACTGCCACCAGCTCAGAGTATTGTGAAAGACATGAACCATCGGTGTTGAACACAGCATTCACATCACAGTCACTGCTTTGCTCGTGTCCTGCCCCTCTGTGTGCTGGGATCAGTGGGGCTAAGGTGACTTTTCTGAGCAGCCACCTGTTCCTCACTGCAGCATGGGGTGCTCCATGCCAAGCAGGACTAGTCTGTTAGCTACAGACACAGGAAAGTGCCGTTGGTCTGTAAAGCTACCAGAAGTGAAAGCATGAAGCCTGGAGCTCAGGATGGGACAGAAAAATCAGGGATAATCCATGTGCTCATGTGTGTTTTGATCACAGTAATGCTAAAGTAGGGATGAGTATTGCAGAGGAGGACTGAAGCATGTTGGGAACTAGCCTGAGGAGGCTTCTCTTCCCTGGCTGTGTGAAGGGCTTTGTTTTGCTCTGCACAAAGCAAAGGACAGCCAGGAGCTCTGGGCTGTGCACCAAGCATTGCCAAACACCCAGAGCATCGGCTGCATCACAGCATGGAGTGGCTGATGCATTTCTGGCAGTGGCTCTGTGGGACTGCGGAACAACTGGACATTAGATCATCTCCCATTGGGCACCAACCAGGGACTCAATCAGATGGCATCAACTTTCACTCTGATCTTTGGTCAGAATGTCCAATAAAAACCATTCCCCTGGTGGTGGTAAAACCAATTGTGCTTCGGTGGAAGAATACAACTCAACAGCCTTTGAAATACAACAGGCTCCTTCCAGTCAGAGCTACAAAATTTAAAAAGTGACTCCAGAACTGACCATTACTGAACAACAGGACTGCACAGGAACTGGAAGCCAGACATTTCCCTGCCTGGAAAGTCATGTTCTACAACTGCCCTGGCTCCCAGCACTTCTCCAAAACTTTGCTGTGTTTTTAAAGGACCCAGATATCTTAACCCGCTTGCTTTTAGTGTATTTTGTGTGTTCCTAGCCACTGCTGAGCCCACCTTTGCTACGGCCCCTGCAGCTCTGAGCATCCCCTGTCTCTCAGAGTGGTGGTGACGAGAGCTGGCCCCCTAAGCCCTTTGCGCGGCACCGACGTCCTGACCGCCGAGCAGGAACACAAATTTGGGATATTTTTGAGCGCCATCTACTGGAGTTCTGTCTGCTTTCTAATTTGCACTGTTTTAGTGTTTATTCACACATTGATTCAGTAATTCAATACTCTGTGTTCAGATGTAGGAAGGATTTAAAATTGCGAAGAATGAGAAAGAAAGACTTCAGCACCCTGGTGTTCCCAATACTGAGAGCATCCCTCAGCCTCACAACAAACACTTAGTTGTGCTCCTATGGATCTGGTAATCCTTCATTTCCTAGGGTGACAGATGCATTCCAAATGCTACAGTTACAGATGGTCAGAAACTCTCAAGGGAATGGTCTTCCACTGGAAAACTATGATCTTATTAAGTCAAAACATTTCACAGAAATTTAAATTTTATCACTTATTAATTTTTACAGGAAGTTGTAATGATCGGATTACCACATTTAATTTTCAACTGCATTGTGTTTAAAAAATCAGAAAGAACAGGTTAACATGAAATATTTTCATCTTTCTGAAATGAAATATGCACAAGTATGAAAACTCTGTACCGAAATCCATGCAAAGATAAACTCCTGAGGCTGATTTGCATCTTTATTTGGGAATGTAACAAAATGAGAACAACCTTGGACTTTTTCATGCAATGAAATTCCACACTGTGAAGAGCTCTCCTCCCTGAATTTTATTTCTCTACTCTATTCTGTTTTGAAAGAAAATAGCCTGACTTGGGAAATTCTTTCTCTCCATTTCTGTCCCACTGCTGATACCTTGCTAAACCCTAATTGTGCCGACGCACTCAGTTCAGCAAGACTGTTGGCAGTTCTAGTTTCCTGTAGCAAAGGCAAACCTTTTGTACTTTCTCCCTTTGGGCAGTTTTCTTTTTTCCCAGTAATAGGAGTGTGTGAGGCCTTTCCAGCTGGGAAATGCACGTCGCAGGCAGCAGGGCCAACTGTACAAAGAGAAAGGAGTCTCGGTACAAGTTACGACACCGACATCTGGCAGATAGATTTGACGTCTCTGTCACCTCCTCTGCTGGACAATGCTCTTATCCCCAGAGTGAAGTCTTTGTTAAATGCTGGAACTCTGAAAATGTGACTGGCATCAGCTTTGCAGAGCACTTGGAGAGCTCTCATCTGTGCAGATTGGTCTTTGAAAGAAGTAAATGCTCCACCAGTCTCCCCAGCTTCATGTTGTCAGTGAACATTAGGTTTTGGGCAGCCAGCTTCTGTTGCAGAAAGCTGCTGTGTGGTCACAGGGCAGCAGACATCCAGTTGGGCTGAGGAATGATTTGCAGAGACTGAAGCAGAGAAGTGCTTGGGGGAGAAGCTGCAGTCACAGCTTGCTCTCCAAATAACTTGCAAAAAGTGGCCAGTTTTACCCAGGAGTTAGAGGGCTGCTCTTCAGACTCCAGCCCTTTTAGTCCCTTGAAGTTGGCACACCACCTGTGGGGGATGGCTGTTATTTCCATCTCATTCAGCCACTCTTTTAAGCTGCTTTCGGATGGGCTTTGTGCAGAGGGATCATTTCATCACAGGGGCAAGTCTGAGTAGCGTTAAGGACACCTTGCAAAGTGACTCTTCACTTTCTTCCCAGCTCAAAAGTGGAGGTGGGAGGGTTGTTCTGTGGGTATGACAGCGATTGCGGATTTGTGTTTAGTTTCTAGGTCTTACAGTCTTTGTGCAGTGTGTGGAACATAGCCTAGATGGTGGTTCTTGATTTGCCTTGCTGGTGAGTCTGCTCACCGAGGTGGGCAGAGCACTTCTGCATCCCCTGCACAGCACAGACAGAAGGAGCAACAGTGTAAATCATATTAAGTAGTCTAATTAGATTTTTCTTTTTTTCCAGCAGAGTTTAAATCCACCTTGAAACAAAGTTTTCCCTTTGGGCTAGTGCAGCAGTTCAGCTGAACATAAGCAATGCTAGCGAGCAATTTTTGGCATGGAAGAGATTAAGTACTGTGAAGTCAGAACCAAAAACTTGCAGTTCAGCAACCCAAATAGCATGAAATTACGTTCCTGACCATGTGAAGTATGTCATGGTCCGACCCACAGCCATCTGACAACTGCTTTGGGAAGTTTTATATTAAAGCATTACAAGTCAAGCATTACAAATGTCCCAAAGCGATAATGAAGTGAGAGATTAGAGAGGGGCCTGTAGCAGAGCTGACAGCTGCTGATGGAAGGCCTTTAAGTGTAGAGAGACACCCCAGGCTCCCCACGGAGGAAGGACACGTGCTTAAACATCAGCTCATTTATAGGGTTTATTAGTCCATTTGTAAATGAACATGAACATAGTGGCCTCCTCCCCTGTAATCACTGAGCAACCTCGATGCCAGAAAGTGAAAAAACAAAAAGCTGTGTTGGTTTTTTTTTGAAGGGAAATCGTGATTGTGGACCCAAGAAGAGAACTCAGTTCCCATCTCTGAGTTTGCTCTTTCTTGTGGAGAATGGTAAAAGAAGTCTTTATGTTTTAATAGCATCTCTTAAATACTGGTATATTTCCATCATCTTTTTTTTGATTTATTAAGCATAAATAGACAAATTTTTCATGCATGGACTATGTTTTTATAACACAGTCTTACCATTTGATGTTGGAACATTTTGGGGGTGTTTGCCAAAATACAAGTTTGTACATCATATTTCTGTATAACTAAAAGATTTCCAAGATGGGCTTATTAGCTACATTTTCCATGAGACAATTTTTCTTAATTGATTAAATTAATTTAGTTTGATTTAGTTTTGCCAGAGTTATTTTACAGACAGTATTTGGCTTTTGTTTATTTTTCACATCTGTTCAATTAAACATATTATCCTTGTGCATATAAGCAATCATCCTGTCATGCCTTACTTTTCACTGAAGTGGATGATCTGTAAATATTAATTCTCCAAATTTAGAAATGTACTCTGAGCAACATACCTATAAAATTATATAATATAAAGAAACTACAGCACTTACTTTATTATTAATGCACCAAATGATATCTTTGTCTTACTGGTGATAATAACCCAACCTTCAGATTTCCATAAACCCAAGACAGTATCCACAGTTGTTTAAGTGTTGACAACTACTTTTTAATTCTAAAAGGAGTTTCATCTTCTTGAAAACTTTGTGGAACTGAGAAAAGAAATTTATACCTATTCTCTAAATCAAAATAGAAAACAGAATCCGTCACAGGATCTTTCCATGCTTTCTATAGGTTATGCCCAAAGAACATAAGGAAAGATGGTTCATTTCAACAAGCATGGAATGGAACTAGTGTGCATTAAACCTAATCAGTCTCAAGGAATTCAAGTTTCAGGGGTTTTTTCTTTCTGGGGAAAGTAATTTGGTTTGGGGCCATCAATTAAGGCATCAAGAAATCCAGCAGAGCTAGTCTGATTACAGTCTAATCACATTGCAGGGGAACTGCACAGTAATCACAGTTGTCATTGCCACACAAAAGGTTGCTGTGAGCTGTCAATCTTCCTATCACCAACAGGAAACTCAACTTCCATGCTGTTTACAAGCCTCTCTTAGGAGCTCTTGGGCCTAAATCCTAAACAAACTTCCTCAGTAATTGCCAGCAGAATAGCACAGCATGGAGACTTTGTCACTGGAGGTCCATTATTCTTTATATTGCTCTCTCACAGAGCCAGCCACGGCATCTTCAACACTTCTTTTGTTTGTTCCCATGCCAGAGGTTCTTGGTAGTATCACAATGAGCTGCAAAAGCAGCCTTTCCAAAAACTAGTATTTGTGTTCATCCAAAGAACAGCAGTTAAGCTCAGTATCAAATCCCCTTATTCCCTGGCCTACGTATTTGATTTGGAAATCACTGAATACATTTGTTGGGATAAAAGCCACAAAAAAGGCTGGACTTTGGGATTTTCTGCTCTTCTTGTGGATTAAGCAAAGAATCCAGAGATGGGAAAGGCTGAACTGGGGTGCTGAAGCTCTGCTGAACCAAACTTGAGCAAATGCATGTGGCTCCTGGACCAAACCCAGTGCAAATCCTTGTACTTCTGCCCTTCAGTGACAGCTCAAGTGGCCAAGCAGAAAGATGCAATGAGGTGTTTTTCCAACCACTGTGGTTTGTACAATGAATGTTTCAAAGCTCTCGCTCTCTCTGACGATTTTTTGCTGCAGGTCAGGGAAGGATTTGCACACAATGAGAATATTTTTTCTAAGTTAAACCAAAATAAACTCTTATTTCAAGAAAGGTTTGGAGGACAGCCATATGTATTTTGAAATCCCTGGACCAGAATTAAACCGTTAAAGCAGATATTGCAAGATTTGGGGTTTTTTACAACAAATAGAGGGAATGGAGCACTTGTTCATTTTGGGCCCTTAGAGTAATATCTCATTACTCTCTTTCTAAAACAAGAATGGAACAAATTGATTGCTTAAAGTTGCTATTCAGGAATATTCCAATAACATCCTACCTTATGCTTTGGCTTCTGTAATAGCTTTTCCCTGAGCTCCTGATGGCAGGGTTCTGCCTTTTGCTGAGTTAACAAGTTCTCCAGGGTATTGATTCTGGATGCTACAAGGAAACTGTAAAAGACAGCCTGGGTGCAAGACACAGCATGCTTCAGACCTCAGCCAGACTGCTGGGTATTTTTCAGTCTTAGATTTCATCTTGAAGACTACAGAAGCAGTACTCAGAATCCCCATTGTGCCCATTGTAAAGGTCCTTCTACAATTCCCCATGAGACAAATTCTCTTGACCTTTTATTTACACACCTGTGTGTTAATGTGTACCTGTGTGTGTATTTACATATACACAAACCTCAACCCTTAATATTCTTCCTTTAAGAAATTATATAATCTTTAAAAGTAGTTTTCAATAAGAAGCATTAATTTCTCTGCATGTTAGAACTAGCAATTGATTAACTGACTTGCTTTTAGCTGCCAGTGTCCCTAATTAGTTTCTAATCAACCCAAGTGCATTATAAATGTAATTTCAAGGCAGTCTGAACTCTCAGCAAGGCTCTTACTGATCCCAGAGAGATATGCAGGTTTGTAAGACTGGGATATCTTTTATTTCTTATTATCTGAAAGAGGTGTTTCTATAATTGTTTGGTGAACTGAAAAAAAAATATGGGTTTCATTACAGATTGAGAAGGAAAGTCACTAAATTGAAGATGGGTTCTGTGGCTGGAGTGGTGTCTTACTACATTAGGGTTGTTGGTTGGAGATAGAAATGACACAGACTCACTGAGGGTCCTCAACAAACGGCAATGAGTTTAATATGGTTGCTCCTTTTATAGGGGGTTTGAATCTCCTGGGTTTAGATAGCTGAT
>VZUA01085154.1:59791-70814 GCA_013401035.1 Horornis vulcanius
TTTTCAGACCTTGATCCCTGGATAACGTATAAAGGAAGGCTTACAAGGGTTTTAGAGGAAGATGCACGCTGCTGGAAAACATTAATATATTGGCCATGAGTACAGAGAGTGTTATCTCTTAAGATGTAGAGCCAAATTCTGGTTTTCATTAAACTGGTGAAAATACGGAAAACACTGCTTGCAGTGCCATCACTCGAGATTTTCTCTTGATGTAATAAGAAACAGAATTGTTTCCAACATTAAGCCGTCAGCCCACACAGAGTTAAGCTCTGTTGTTAGTCTGCATTAATGAAGGTATAAGCCTGCTTTTTGCTTGGGGCAAAAATAAGGGCTGAAAGTGATGTCCTCTGTGTCAAAAACTGCAAAGACATTGCCCCTAATGTGGCACCTTTTAGCATCCTGTGGGAAGCATGGCCCCAGCAAGGTTGCTTCAACCCAGGAATAAACCAGGGATGCATCATCCTCTGCAAGGTTGTGCTCCAGCAGCAGCTCAGGGCCAGGCTCTGTGTGGCAGCACCACTCACCTGGGAATGGCTGCCAGACCTTCTCCAGGAGGGACACTTTGCTTGTCCCAGGGCAGCTCAAATTCAGGAGGGACTTCTCAGTTCAGGGGATTAAGGAGTTTGATGCCTGAGAGCAGCCTGAGGTGAGTGTGTCCTGTGGAGGGGGGCGGATGCTGACACAAACCAGGGCTAAAAGGCAGCAAAGTCTAGATTCCCAGAGAGGGGGAATATGCCCTGCAAATGCAGGTAATTTTATCTCAGCTTGTAAGTGCTGGGGATGGGGCTGGGAGCTGCAGCCTGCAGGGCATCCCTTGAAAGAGCATTGTGAATTACAGCTGTGATAAGAGGTGAAGGCTTCTTTTATCCTCCATTACAAATGCCAACGTGTTGGCATCATGGTTTCCTGTTTGAATCCTGGCAGATCTGGGAAAAGCTGTTTTAATGAGCCCTGTGAAGGCACTGTAGGAGTTTGGGGCCCCAACAAGCCTCATGCACAAGATGCAGCTCTGTTCTCCCAGGGCATTTGCCCTGCTGCTGCCGGCACTGAGGGCTGGCTCTGGATAGGAGCAGGACAGTGGGCAAGGGAAGGCTCTGCACTCATCCTGCTCCATTCTGTGGCTGTAAAAATAAATAAACACATGGAGCTGGGGAAGAACCCTCCAAAAACATTGCTGCCTTGTTTTGCTTTGCCTATCACAAATCTAAACACAATATTTTCTCATTCTTGGGCCTGTATGAATTTCTGACAGTACAATTGTGGGCCGTAGCACATTGTCTGGAGGAGCTTACCAAGGAAATCGAGAGTTTGGTCAGCAATTGTAAATATCCTCCCCTAATCGAGTTTGTTTGTTCTGCAGCGCACGCCGGCGTCACAGGCTGTGGGACACCCTGGCACCAGGTTACTGGTGGGAAAGATCTGCTGCTCAGATAAGGATGGGAATAAACTCCACCCACAGAAATGCCACAGAAAAATCCCTGATTTATCCATTAATTGCTTTAAGGGGTGGTGAGTGTGAGTACAACAATGGGGTATTGACAATAATGTGCCTTGTTGGCAGGAAAAGGGCTTTCCCTTTGCTCTGAGGGTTTAATGCGCTTGTTCTTGGAATTATAAAATGTTTGCAAGTCCTGCACTAGCTCAGGGATGCAGAATGAAAGACAAGTACCCAGCAAATAAAGCCAATCTTGGAATGGGTGTTTCCTGCTTGGAATGAGACAAAATGCTCTTCTTTCTGTGAAATGCACCCAGCACCACAGGCTGGGAGTCTGTTTGTCATGGAGTGACACCAGGGATTATTTAGGGGGTTTTAAGGTTCTTTCAGTGACCTGCTTTTTATTTGTGATACCCTGGGTACTCAGCACATGGAAAGAAATCATTTTGTGGGAGAAGAATCGTTTTCAAAATGCAGACATTTTCTAAAAGATTGCACATAAGGAGTAGCTGAAGCTGAGTTTCAGACAGCAAGGGCTGTGGGGAGAGTGTGTCTGGCTGCTCCCCCTTGGGGTGCCAAGGGAATGGAGAAACAGTTGGGAACACCTGAGACATAGTGACTGCTGGGGCTCAAACAAAAACAAGTGCTAAAAAAATTGCTTGACCCTCTTTTAAGTATTTTGAGAGATGTTCTCAGTCACAGGGCTTTCACTCATTCTGTTCTCAGACACTGACAGGATGCTGTACAGTGTCTGCTGCAGAGGCTGGGAAATTGAGGTATGGTGCAAGATGACAAAGAACTCGAAGGATCAAAATCCTCAGCAATGGCCAGGTCTTGGGATATAAGTGATCATGGGGCAGTTAGAGCTGCACTGCTAAAATCCAGGCTGAGCTTCTCTCTGGGCATTCCCAGCAGCACCTCCTGCTTGTGCTGGCAGCAAGGGATTGCTTTGCCTGTGGGAGAAAAGGAGTTTTTCCTGTGCTCTTTGTCTTCAGGTGCTTGTGAAAGATGTAGGTGCTGCAGGGCAAGGCATGCCAGGGGACATCGGCAGCCAGCAAGGAGACACCTGGCCCCACACATGGCCAACCCATGGTAGCAAGCTTCAGCAGTCACTAGACAGGAATTAGGTGGGATGCACCTCAAGAAATATCCCTTGGAGCTAGTGCTGTGTGATCCCTTTGGGCCCATCAGGGTGCTCGTGCTTCCAGGGGAAGGATCTCAGGTCTTTGTATTAAGTCTGAAATGGCTTTTAAAGAGACTTTCTCTGTTTCACTGTTAAGCAGGAGATAAACTTTTCAGTGCTACAGAAGTTGCCCTTTGCACACAGTGGGTATCAGGCTGTAGTTCAGTGCTAAGTCACACTGTTTCCACAATCAGGGCAAGAAAAAGTTGTCCTCAAGAGATGTTTACCTACTGGGAGCCCAAGTTCCATATATGTTCCCTTGCTAATGAGTCAGAGGTCCAATTCTGTTCCCTATTACACAGCATGAACATAGAAAGCACACCAGATGCCGTTCTCCATTAAATCAGGTTATGCTGTGAAAGCAGAATTGTTCCAAATTTGCCAAATTTATATAATTGAGAGCAGAATAGGGCCTGGCAGCTGAGCTGGTAGCAGTTGATTCAGTGCATCTTAACCAAGGAGACTGTGAGTAACTGGCTGGGTATTTTACAACCACTGGAAATGTTCTCCACCTAGTGCACAAGGTGACTGGAAGATGCTTCAGTGCTGTGGTTTCTTCAAAGCCCTCATGAAACACTTTGGTATAGTATTATGTACACGTGCTTGATCCCAAAACAGGGATGGGAACCTATGGAAGTAGAGCTGCAGATGGCCCTGAGCCATTGCCATGGGCAGGACAGGCTTGTGGGTTTGCTGTGTGATTTAGCACTGGGAGCTCAGAGTGCCAACGTGGAGATACCTGAGCTCTCAAAACCTGCAGTATCCACAGGGTGGGCAGAGGTGCAGGACAGAGCCTGCTCCGCTCCCTGTAGCACTGGTGGGACTCTCTCACAAACAGGAAGGAGATGCAGATGTAGATCTGATACCGTGGTGCTGTGCTGAGAGCAGATAGCTGAGGGCTAGGGGAGAAGAGGATGGGCACGTTGTGTATCCACAGTTCCAGAGGCAGGGCTCTATTGTTCTGTGCTGTGCAGAGGCTGTTCCCTGGAGGATATCCTGTCTGGACAACCCTGTGCCAGTCTGCTCTATGGTGGTGGAGGGGCTGGATGGTCAGCCTGGAAAGAATTCAATACTGCCTTGTAAAAGCAGTGATTTATCTGCAGCGGTGAAGTGAGCAAGCAAAGTCTGAGATTCTTCCCCTCTTGCTGGGTTTTTATCAGTGTGCCCATTATCCCTCTCCTTGGCACATCCCTAGAGGCTGCCAGGCACTCACAGGGCCATGTGTGTGTGTAGGGATGTTTCAGTGTCAGTGTTCATCCCTACAGTCTCCTGGGGGGAACACAGCCACAGAGGGAAGCACCCAACTGCAGCAGAGTGAGGAACCCCAGCCCAGGGTCTCCCTGCATTCTGATGCAATTTGGAAAATGCTCTGGGAAGACCTGTTTATTCCACTGGAACTGACTTGTGAATACCCAAGCTCTGACTTACCTAGTCTGCCTTGATGGATATGACAAAAACCCAGACTATTCAATATATCATTTAAGCTAAATAACACACCCTGTTGTTTTGGACATGGCATTCATGGAAGACAGGGTGGTTTTGCTCCTGCTGGCTGCTTCCAACAGTGGATGTTGGATGTTGGATGTTGGATGTTGGAAGGATGTTCAAGGATGTGCTCTGCTGTGAGCCAATGTGGTCCTCAGAGAGAGCAGCTGGTGAGACCCTGGGTAATTTGAACTCCTTGCTGATCCTCTGACTCATCCCTTTGACTCTGGTGCTGTCATTTGTACCAGCAGAGCTGTGCATAAGGGGATCTGGGGGTTCCCACTTTGGAGGTGATGGTTGGGAAGGGATGGGACAGGAACAGGCCGTTGTGGACTAGCAACAACCAGACTCTTCCCATCAGCTTTCTGTAAACACAGGCAATAGTTTCCCATGCAGCTTCTCCCAGTGAAAAGTACAGATTTGTAGACATCAGGATGTTTTCTGAGCCTAGGTTGTGTTTTGATGAAGCTTTTGTTTAGATTTTCAGGTTTTCCTCTAAAAATAATTTCAATGACCTCTTCTAACATTCTCAAACCTAAGGTGGCGGGCGCCTCATTTTAGAACAGGGATGAAAATAATTTCAGCATTTTCTCCAAATCAGAAATAAAATATAAAAAAGAGGAAATACTGAAATCCCAAAAATGTGGAAAAAAAAGGATTTTTGAGCAGTGTTTTCAGTCAATCAAAACTAAAATTTCAGTCTTGCCTCCTTTTTTCAAGTGGAGGTGCTGAAACTGCCAGGATGAAGCTGCTGTGGCTGTTGGTCCCAGCGATGCCTGTGGGATGGGGAGGAGAGGGATGAGCACTTCTGTTTGCAGTTTAAGCCTCATTTTGTGAGTCAGGTCACCAGGACAGTGCAGTGCCCATCACTCCATCCCAACTGTCAGCTGTAGAACTGCAGCCTGCAGGGATTTAGCTTGGACCAAGGGCAGCAATTTATCTGCCTTTCCACACCTTCCCAAGCCAGTGGTCATTAAACTCAAGTGACCTGAGCCTGCCTTGTGAGCTGGACTCTGGTTCCTGAGCAACGCCAGGGCAGTTGGAGAGGATTTGTAGTATTTACAGTTATAAATCACAGCCCAGAGCTGAGCTGCCCCACCAGAACTTTCCCTGTGGCTCCTTCCCTCTCCTATCCAGAAAAACAGATGGTCACAGTCCTCCCCTGCGCCTGCACAGCCGCACCACAAATTACACAGGGGTGTGAGTGGGGAAGTCAGGCTTGTTCAGCTTCCAGATTTTACAAAAATCATCAAGAATTTAGCTTAGACTTTCCACAGAAGGGGAAAAAATTCATTATTTGCTGCAGTTTGGCAAAAGTGAGAGGGGAAGGGGCACATGGGCCAGGGCTGTGATCCTTCCCTGGGGCTGCAGAAGGTAGGATATTGCTCCCATAGAAGTTTTAAAAGAAAAGGCTTTTTTCAACACTTCATTTAGCTTCAAGTTCCTTTGGAATTGGCTTCTCTGGTTTTTAATGAGCTGAGAAGACTTGAAGCCTTCTGCATCCAGGCTTGATATTCACCAGAAACACAGCTCTTGTTTGTTATAAGCATCCCTGAACAAACTAAAGATGTGAACAAGGCAAGGTTTTAAGTTCCCTGTTTGTCGTCTTGCTTTCCAGCCTTCTAGTTCTTGGAGTCAGAAATTTAATGTAAACAAAGCAAAGTTTTTAAAATTCTTTATCTTGTTTACATTCCTTTCTGTAGAAAGGACAATTGATGGACACTTTCTAAGACCAGTGGAATTGAAGAGGTTGAACCTCAGTCTTCCAATGTGGTCTCTTCTCTAGAAATCAATATAAGCTGTAAGAAAAATTAAACTTCCTCTTTTCCTGCTTTGACTCCGTGGTAATCACTGTGTCTCCCTCGTGATGGCACTGCCTCACACCTGTTGGGGAGTTGATGCTGCAGAGATGCAGGTCCCACAGGGGACAGTGCTATGGTTTGAGGAGCAAGGGGACATGTGGGGCTCATCTCCTTCCACCTGACATGGCCAGGGTACCACAGGTCTCAGGACTGTGATGAGGTTGCTGCAAGTGCTGACTCATTTGGCAGCTGCACACAACCCGTGAGTCACCATGAGTCACATCCACTGCATCTTGGGGTGCATCACTGCTCCTGCAGCCTTTGATGTGAGCTATATGTATGATTCCTTGGAAACAGCTTCCCCTAATTAAATCACAGGAAAAGCATCACTGCATTTCAGAGCCTCAATTAGCAGGAAAAACACTCTGAGCATAAGACTATCAGCCTATTTCTGGAGGGGGACAGTGGGCTCTGCTTCATGCAACCAGAAGTTTTACAAATGGCACTAAGTGTGGCAAGTGACAGGAGGAAACTGATGCCTAAAATTATGTCAGTATAGCTTAGAGATGACCAGATAGGAGCATTCAAGCTCAGCTTCTTCTCATGCAGCAGCTGCTCAGGACAGGGCTGCCACAGCAGAGGTGTGGTCAGGGAGGGTAACTTGGGACCTGTGCTCTGTCCCAGGGCCCATGAAAGGCATTCATCAAAATCCTAGGGCTTCCAATTGGATTTTGAAGAGATTGCAGACAAGCAAATATGCTAATTCACTAATTCAGCACTTAAGCACATACTTGAAGCTAGACAGCTTTTTAAGTGCTTTTATGAGTGAGAGCCAAGACAACAAGGGAACACAGCAGATCAGATCATTCTTCCCTGGCCTAAAATCAACAGCGACTCCAGCACGTCCAAGGAAACAACCATCTTCAAATTCCTGCTCTTCCTTCCCCTCCCATGTGAGCCAGGGAGCCAGAGCCACCAAATTTGCTGCACTTGTCACTTCCATGCTGGTGCTGGTGGCACCTTCCTGGCAGCCTGTCCCTGTCACCCTACTTTTACCCATGCTGTTGAATGAATGCATTCATGAATACATAAAGGAGGGAGTGACACATCTCAGTGAGAAGATGAAAAGAATATTTTCCTTTGGGATATTTAATTATCAATTATTAGTTTCATTGAGAAGAACCTGCACTTCTTCCTTCTCAGGCTCTTGACTCAGTGATTTTTTGTTTTGGGTGATGGTTTATTTTGCACAGGAGCTGCTGGGAGGCAGCAAAGCCGTAAATTCTGCCATAAATCCAGACTGTCCATCCATGGAGCCCAGTTGTGAAAACAGAAAAAAAAAAAAAAAAAAAAGAGTATGCTGGCTGCTTCATTGGCTCCGCTTTCCTTCACTTGAGGCAATTTCCTTTTGCAGTTGAGTGAAGCTTCCAAGTTGCAGCAAGAGGAGCTGTGCATCAACTGAGACCAGCTCAGATTCTGACACTTTGTGTATTACAGGGTATTGCTTTCAGTGCCTTTTTAATCAGAGAGGAAAAGTACATTTAACTGGGAAAGGCTAATTGATCTCCAAACAACACACACCAGGTGATAGTGAATTATCTCCTCCAGCCCATGTGTCAGACCATGCCACAGCTGATTTGTAAAGAGAAATTTCTTAGGGATTGAGCCCTTGAGAAGGGATTCTGCTCTGGAAGAGAATCCAGAATTCCCTTTTAGCTTCTTGTCCTTGGGATATGCGTTGGTTTGGCATGGCTTGGTTTTTGGTAGGCGGGGGGCACAGGGTGGCTTCTATAAGAGCTTCTATGAGAAGCTGCTGGAAGCTTCCATCGTGTCTGGCATTGCCAATCCCTGGTGGCTCTGAGGATGGACCTGCTGCTGGCCAAGGCTGGGCCAGTTAGACATGATGGTAATGCCTCTGTGATAATAGATTTAAGAAGAAAATCAAAACAAACTGGGCAAAATGTTTTCCTAGCCAGAGAAGAGAAGGAGTTGAGAATACGTGAGGGGAACAACATGGAGACACCAAGGTCAGTGCAGAAGGAGGGCAGGAGCTCCAGGCTCCAGAGCTGAGATTCCTCTGCAGGTCGTGGTGAGACCATGGTGAAGCAGCTGTGCCCCTGCAGCCCATGAGGATCCCCAGGGATGCAGAGATCCACCCCACAGCCTGTGGGGATCCCCAGGGCTGCAGAGATCCACCCACAGCCCCTGGGGATCCATGGGGATGCAGAGATCCACCCACAGCCCATGGGGGAGGTGCCCATGCTGGAGCAGGTGATGCCTGGAGGAGGCTGTGATCCAGTGGGAGACCCGGTGGAGAGAGAGGGCCCTGCTCCCAGGCTGGAGCAGCCTGTCCTTAGAGGGCTGCACCTCGGGGAAGAGTGATCCACACTGCAGCAGTTTTGGGAACACCACTGCTAGTGAGATTGGAACCATGCTGGAGGAGTTCATGGAGAACAGTCTCCCATGGAAAGGGACCCCATGGTCTCACAGGGGAAGGACTTCTCTCCCTGATACAAGTGGAAAAAAAGTCAGGTGATGAACTGACCAAATCCTCTGTCTCCCTGTGCTGTCAGTGGGAAGAAGGAAGGGGTTGGGGGTAAGAAAAGGTGTTTTAAGGGCTTATTTTACTTCTCATTATCATCCTTTGATTTTGTAGCAATAAATTCACTTTGTACCTCCAAGTTGAGCCTCTTTTGCCCTTGAAGTGTTTTCTCCTGGTCCTTGTCTCAACACATGAAGCCTTCATTAATTTTTCTCTCTTCTCTGCCCAGCTGTGGCAGGGGAGGGTGAATGATTTTCATGGGTGCCTGGCATTTGACTGGTGTCAAACCACGACAAATCCACACACAGCAAGCATTGACAAGATGCATCAGTCCTTTCACCCTCCCTGGGGAGAAGTGCTGCTGGAAAAGTCATGTGTAGGAAGGCAGGAGGTGGGAAAGCCTGGACAGTTCAGGGTCCAGGTGTTTCTAAGCATGGCTGTGACCCTCAGTGGTGGGCTGGAATGTGGGGCTGAAAGTGGGTTTAAGAAGTGTCTCTAAAGAAGCTGCTTGCCCCATCTGCTTTGGTGTGTGATCCTGAGAGCCCAGACAATCTTTTGCCACTCCTATTGCAACAAATGAGCAAACAAAAAAACCCACAACATAAAGTGTTTGGTGAGCAAGAGAAGTGGAACAATTCATTGCCAGTAAGTAAAGGAAAATGAAATCAAATGGGCTTAAGCAGAAAAACAACCCTCCACATGCTTCTTCCAAAGAGAAAGACATTGTAGGACACTGTGGCATGTGAGTCCTGCCAGAGCTGGTGTGGGTTGTCTGGCTGTCTCCCGGCTGGCTGTAAAAGTCACTTCCAATACGTCTGTCTGTGAGGATGTGTAAATTATGGCAGGGAAGACAGCCTGGTTTCATTCTCAGCCCTGATTCAAAAGAAAATGATGTTATTTCCTACTCTGCTGGAACACCTCTCGTTGCCACTGGTAAAATACTCTTAACTGTTTGTGCTCAGGCTGTATTTTCTGTGTGAATCAGGGAACTCAGAGGAGCCCCTCCACCCACCTTGGGGCTGAGAGGGCCCTTCCTGCTGTTTTTATCAGATTGCAATTACATAGACATCTTGAAGCCTAGATTTAGGATTTCCTGCTAATAAAACTGTGGCGATGTTAACAGTTCATGATCAGAAGATGGGATCTGATTTACTGCATATTTCCCACTTTTTGCACATTCTGGGAACACAACCCCAGGCTGGTGGTGCTGTGGGGCAGTCACTGCTGACATGGGCAGTGCTGCAGGGACATCATGTTTTCTCCTGTGTTCCTAGACAGAAGAGGGCTTGTCCTCCATGAGCATCTTTTCATCCTCTGGCTACACCAGGCAGGAAGAAAATTTCCTTTGCAATGAGATGGGCTGAGAAGCAGATGTGACTCTCAAGAACATAATCTACACTTTAGACTCAACTCCACATGAGTATTGTTTGGGGTTACAGCACAGTATGTGCTTGAGGCAGGACAGCTGGACTGGATTTTATTCTGGGTTCAGGAGAACCCTAGACCCACTTTGATTAAATCCACTGAACCTGGTTGCAGGATCAATGTCAAAGTGAAACATGAGCAGGTCTGAGGTTTCCATGCTAACAACCACTATCTTCTGCTTGGGGACAAATGTTTGGCCACAGAATACATAGCTTTTATGGGTGTGCGAGGAATTACCAAAAACAAAACCATCCTTCCTTTTTTTTTTTTTTCCTACATTTCCAAATGGTTTTGCTACCTAATTTGCTGCAAAGTGCTGGTGCTGCAAGTTTGGTCTCTCCAGGGTTAAAAGGAATGAGTGCCTTGCACAGGCTTTCGTACTCTTCTTCACCAGTTTGTGGCTGTTGAGTTCAGCATTTTTGTTGTATGTGCTTTAAAGAGTGATTCACTCATTTTTGCTCAGGGCAAGCTCAGTTTCAGCCAAGAGCAGGCCAAGGAGGATATGGGTTTGGTTTTGCAAAACCTCATCTGTGACTTTCAATTTGCTACTCCAAACTCAGAACTAAATGGTGGCTGGGGTCCAGCTTGCAATTTATCTAAAATTACAGAAAACTAATGCTGAGGTTTGGGATTGTAGATCTTCTTTTAGCCCTCTCTTTCTCCATCATTTTATCTTCTCTTTGAAAAAAGAATAAGCAGGAGACATTCTAAATGACCGTCAAACACTAGAAAACTTTTGATGGCGCCTTTTTTGATGACATGCCCTTTTCCTGAAGATTTATTTCAGCTGGCTTCACCCTTGCAGAGCTCAGGGATATGTAACTTCTGAGGAGTCTCAGCCTGGAGCAGATGTACATCCAGAGCAACACGAGGGTGCTGGGTCTGTGGTGCTGGTACTCTTTTTTTTCTTGGACAGCCCAAGGAAGAGCCTGGGCTGTCCCAGGGGACAGGAGAGAGCACTCCTAATCCAAGCCCTGCAGCCTCTCCCCAGCCCTGCCCCTGATAAACACAGGATGTAATTGGGCAAAGGGACATTGTCCTGTTTTATGCCTGGGAAACAAGGCTGAGAGGCAGGAACAGAGTGCCCAAGGGGACATGGCAGAGCCAAATCCCCTGTTCAGGCTTTCTGGCTCTTTTTTTTTTTTTTTTTT
>VZUA01085154.1:72835-93442 GCA_013401035.1 Horornis vulcanius
TTTCTTATTTTTAAACTTGAAAGTGCTTTTGTTTAATTTCTGACCAAGCCCTTTGCTTTCTGTGACCTGATCTCAGGCAAACCAGCTGGGAAAACAAAAGAGCTGTAAAAGCTGCAAAACAGCTCGACTATGGACAAAACCATGAGAAAAAAAATGGGTTTCTTACCATGCAGCTGGGTGGTCCACATGGAACCTGGGGATTGCCCTGAGTCTTGTGAACCTTAACACACCTCTGAGCACAAAAATCCTCTCTGCAGGATCAGGCACCTCATTTACCTCCTGTTACAACCCCAGATTTTTCTAAAGCCATGTGGTGCTGCTTTAAAGCTCTGCCCTTTGTGAAGCTGAAGGACAAATACTGGAGGATAGATACCAATGTCCACCTGAGCCGTGGGAATTGGTGTCTTCTTAGGAAGTTTCAGTGTTGAATCTGAAAAACATACTTTGGTGTGAATCCAACCCAAAAGTATGGCTTTGTTCTGTCAGTCTCTGATGGCGGCACCTGTGAATGTTGCCATGGAAGACTCAGGGATGTAACACCCTTTAAATCCTTGCACTGCCAGACACACTCATTTAGGTGAGCCACTCCCTTCCATGCTGAGGAGCTGTCTGTGTCTGCTGTGGGGTTTCTTGTACACACCTTTGTGGTCCAGGGCCAGGAAGCCAGGACTGGCGTTAGGCCTGGGATAACACATGTGGGTCACCCTAGAACCTCTGTGTGTCTCCCTTGAAACATCATCAAGGGCAGATGGGCAGCTCCTCTCCCCTCACTGCAGCCTGAACATTCATTTGACAGGATAAGGCACAAACCTCACTTTCAAAAACAAGTATGTGAAGTTCTTGAGGTCATGATTCAGGGTGGGTCAGTCAATGTGCTGTGTTTGAAAAGCATTACGGTATTCAAAATGAAATGATTTTTCTTCTTTGAATCATGGCAGTCAACTGAAGTGCTTCCAGACCAGAGCCAACTGTTTGTAATTGGATATTTAATTTGTTTTCTGTAGTTTAGCACTGAATCTCCATGTTGTCTGAGCAAGAAAAACCAAAATAAATTTTAAAATCTTTCAAAGTCAAAAGGATTTGCCAAGCCTGAGAATATTATTTTGTACTCTAATTAGCTGATTTGTCAAAATAAGAATGAAAACAACTCTTGGCTGCTCTCAGCTTATTGAGGTGATGCCCAAAGCAGGACAGTGTTGATGGTGGGGTTCACACTGGTCACCATCAGGAGGCTCAGCCCTATCAGCAGTTATAGCCCTGCTGTGACCTGAAGTGTGGACAGTGAAGAGGAGGTTGGCATGTCCCAGTCTAATATGACACAAAACTTTCTCTTTTTTTGTGTGAGCTGCAGCTGCAGGGCTGCTGAAAAATGTCATTGACTCATGGCCAGAGATGCACATTGCTGACAGTCTGACCAGAACACCAGAACACCTCTGTCCCAAGGGATTATCAATCATTTGAGCATAGCTGTGACAAGAACTGCTGGACGTTAGACAAAAGACAGGTTTGTTATCTTAAGCTGAAAATAGATGTCCCTGTACAGTGAGGTGCTCAGCCCAAGAGCAAAAATTGTTGTATCACCCTCTCTTTTCACAGGGTGACACAAATGGTGGATTAAAGCTTAAACTTTTAAAATTTCCTCTTTGGCCACTTTTGCTGCATGAAGGTTGCTAAGCAATTTCTAAAAGTGCTGGAACTCTTCTCAGAATATCATGCATTTCTGTCAATTTTGCTTCTGATTTGTCTCCAACGAATGACCCAAGGTATAGTTAAATGCTTACCAGATACTTACCTGGAAGCATGAAATAATTTTGTTCCCATGTGCCATCAGCTTGGAGATAGGCAAACCAGGTCCTCAGCAGTCACATGGAGACAGAAAACTCATGATTTTTCAGCATATCATGTAAAATTGTAAGTGCCTGCTTTCTGAATAGAACTCTATTTTGGCAAGAGTTCACACAGGTCTGTAGAGCATCTTAGGGGCTTTGGCCAGCTGGGCTCAGCTCAGTTCACCTTGTGCTTGTGAGCATTTTTATGGGCACCTTCACAACATCCTGCCTTCCCCTTCAGCTCGGGGCTTTTTGGATGCACTGGACTTGAGTTTACTTTGGAAACACGGGACTGAGATTTCACTCAGGCTGAAATACATGGAATGCATTGACAAGAACAGAGAGAAATCAGAATGCAAGTAAAACAAGTAATAACAAGATGTCCAATGAATGTCATCAAAACCTGACTGAAGCTAAGTCTCCTGTGATACACACAGAGCCAGCAGACAGATGGGAACCACAGAGGAAGACAAGAGGGAACAGTGACAAGATAAGACAGTGGCCAGGAAAGAACAATGCAAAAATTATTTGGATTAAGTTTTCAGCAGAAAACCGTGTCTGGTGCCAGGAAACCTGAGGAACTGACTGCAAGTGCAACTGCTGGGTCTGGACAAGAGGGAGAGCCCAAGTGTTAGAAGGAGGAGATTAGAGGCCTAAATGCCTCAACAGCAGGGGGACACAGTTCCTTCCTTCTCAGAGATGAAAATCTCCCAGGAAAGCCCCTTGCTGCAGACTGAAGCCCTGCTGCTATCTGAGGGAACACAAACTGGGGGATGTGGAAGAAGCAGACAAAACAAAAAACCCCGGTGGTAAACAGAATGGAAATGGGTGAGGCAGGAGACAGGATTCAGTTCGGAGTGACATCAGTTATTTATGACTGTTTGTATCCCCATATCTTATATCTCAAGAGGAAGACAGAGGCTTTGTCCTGTGGGGCCAGTTATCCACGCCCGAGAGCGGCAGGGCTCCTATGACAGGGACCATGCTCCTGGGATGGAGCTGGAGCCACCATGACCCTATGCAGGGATGGGGACAGCAGCTTGGGGTGTTGGAATGGGGACAGTCTGCTCACACATCCAACCTTTCCCTGTGGGCAAATGAGCCAACCTGCAGAAATGTGTGTTGCTGTCAAGGAAGGAAAACAGAGGTGACGGTGAGGGTTAGGTTTGAGGACAGTGGGGATGGAGCAGTCAAGGGGTCCATCTCTACTCAACAAAACACTTTGGGATGTGCCCACTTTGGCATCAAACAAGTCCTGCTGCCTTGGCTGAGAGTTAGGTATAAGCTTTTTGTGTTCTTCTGAATCAAGCCAATGCAAAGTAAAAACTTTGGGAACTTGAAATCAGGGAGAGCAAAGCCAGTCTTGCTCTATTTTTCATATTTGTTCCCAGAGGCTTGTTGGCAAAATTGTGCTCTGTACTGTTACAAAAGAACTCTGAGACAGAATTATTTGAATAGAGAGCTATAAGTGATAAAAATCTGTTTATACCACAACATCTCCAGCCAAATGATTGACGTATACATTCTGTCCTTCCATTGATGTAACTTCTCAGTTTCCTGTTGGTGTCTAAGCTTGATTTATTTTCCCATTTATTTGGGTTTTACGAAGAGCAGTAAAGAGCTTGGCACTTGGGGCTCTTTTCTTTTTTTCAGTTCGACCCTCTTAGTCCTCGATCACAGCATTGTTTCTGCAAACAATGAAAAAGACAGATGGAAAGAACAGCTGTGAACAGCTGGTTTGCTAACCAGGTGTCTGACTGGTATTCAAGTATACTCTTTTGAGGGAGGCCTAGATTCCCTGAAAACAAAACAAAAAATTAATTCAGAGTTCACTTTATTTTCTGCCTTCATACATGATGTGACACAGATTTGCAGACCTGAAAGAAGTCTGAAAAAGCAAAGCAAACAAGAAAAGTTGCTCCAGGAAACCTCAGGGTTTTTTCTCTCTGGTTGCACCCCAGCTGAATCAAGCAAAGAGCTCAGCAGGGCCTCTGTAGGCAGATCCTGCCAAGTTAATTTTAGAGACTCCCTTCTCATCATCTAACTCCCCTCTGCCTCACTCACCTAACATCTCACTCAAAGCAGCAGTCAGAAGCCAGGCCTGGAGACCTCTGGTTTTGAAGAAAGGACTCATAAGATTTATTCTGCCAGAAAACCTGCTCACTAGGGCAAAGACCCTCTGCCCATTCCCAGCTCACAGAAGTCCCCTGGTTCCTAGAAAAGCCATATTGCCAGTCATCCCAAGGGTACAGAGTCTTGAATGCAAATCAAGAAAAAGCAGACTGAATGCAGGAGCAAAACTGATTTATTTCCCACAGATTGGTAACACGATCACAGGAGCATTCCAACATGCCCCAGGAACAGTGATGTACTCCTGAGATCCTGCCCCACAGAGGTTTATTCAAGGCAAACAGAGAGAGGCAAACACACGTATGTCATCCTGAGGGAGGACACACAGATTCAGTGGCAGACAGAACCAAGAACTGTTCAGCAGCTCTGTCTGGAATGGCAGATATTGGTGAGCAGCATTGCCCAAAGCTGGAGCCTTCAGTTCCCCTCTTACTCCTTTTACAGCAGCTTCTCCCAGATGTCTGTAGCCCCTGACTTTTCTGGGAGGGTGCCAGCACCTATTTTCCTCTTCCAGGCCACAGCTGTGTTGGTGGGGAGGTCATCAAACCCATATTTGGGTACACCAAGTGTCTCTTGCTACCATTCCAGCTGAGCCAAACCTGAAAAATCCTCATTTTCTTGGAATGAGGAGAGAAAGAGTATAACCCTTAATCTTCATAAGCAATAATACAAGAAGCTGTAGCTCTCACTTTGTGATTTCTCAGATTAAATGCTTTACTACCTACAATAATAATTTGATTTCTGGCAGTCACAATTAGTTCATAGCCCCCATTCAGCTAAACTCACACATCTGAGCAGAGCACTGTGTGCACCTAAACCCATCCCACGTCAGCAAAGTTTGTCAGCATGGAGTTCAGGGCCAAGGAAAGAAGGGAACTGTATCCTTAAAGTTATTTGTGCAGCACCAAGTCAGTGCAATGGAAAGGATAGGATACTTTATATGGAGTAATTTTGAATTTGATAGAAAACTTAGGGCAAGCAAAAGGCATTTCATTGAATTTGGTGCAAGCATGTCTACATCACTAATTTAATAGCTGCATCATCTTGATTAGCTCTTGAGTTATGGGACAAAAGACAAATTGAGCCCAGCCACAGCAAAATTGAAACCCAGTTTGAGCCAGCTTCACCCATTCCAGGATACCTGCATTCAATATCAAGCATTTTCTGTTTTTTCCTCCTGTTTTTAAGTGATTGCACCATTAATAATGAGAAGGAATTCACATTTGCATGGACAAGGACAAGCAGACTGATTAAATATCTCACAACACATCAAAATAGATTTGCCATAGTTTGGGGTAATTGAGCTTTCATGTAAAAGTTACTTAGAGATGAAAAATAAGGATATTTCCTTCCTCCAGGTATTAATCTTCCATTACTTTTCACCCTACAGAGTAGCACTGACTAAAGTGCACCCATGATCTGTTGATATCAGCCCAGTTATGTTGATAAACTTGTAAGGATTTATCTGACATGAAGATTCAGATCACTGTTCCAAAATCAAGCAATGAATTTTCTCTTTCACATCAAATCTGTCTTTCTGGTTAGCAAAAAAAAAAAAAGTAAATTAAATGTTAAGCTATTTTATATGTACATTCAGTGTCATTTCAGTTACATCCTATTGGAGATTATGGAAGGATTCCTGTCTGACTGTCACACCTTGTGACCCCACTGGTCTGGGTCAAACCTCTAACACATCCATCCCTCTGTTATGCAGCATCCTGGACTCATGCACATCCTCTAAATTAAAAGTGATTTTTTTTTTTTTTTTTTGGTCTGCAAAATCCCCATCCAAAGCAAAAATGTCAGGGCACAAAATCAGCTCCTTACGGGTTTTGCTCCTTGTAGCATCAAATAGAGCCTGTTCTGGTGCCAACAGAGCCCTCCAGAAAGAAGCTGGGATAGAAGCAAACACCAGCACCCCATTTCTGCTTGAACAATCTCAGCTGGGCAGGGGTTTGACGGGTTTGAGGGGCACATCTCACCTGGAGCCTGAGACAAAGAAAAAGCAATCAGGGAAATATATCTGATCAGTATCTGCCACCTCATGGCAACTGCTTTAATTTTCTTGAGGACCAGATCCTCTCCTGCTGAGACTTTTCCAGTAAGCTGATTTGCAATAAAGAAAATTGGCTATGTTAATATGTTTGCTTGCTGGGTACCAGGGGCTGTAAACAGTGGTATCTGAGCTTTTAGGGAGAGGAGTAGAGATCTGTATGCAAGGTTTGTAAGATTAATCTGATAAATCTTAGTCTTTGTTTTGAGCTTCTTTTATTTTTTATTCAGCATGATTCAGGATATGCTTAACCTCATGTACCAGCTGTCTCTCTCACCTCTGTAGGACTATTCACAGTCTCAGAGTCAGACACTTCCCTGACTGATCTGTGTGTGGGTTTGGGGTCCCAGGAGGGCACTGAGTGCAAATAACAAATCAGACCCATTCTGCGTCCTAAGAGCTACTTTCTATTTTACCTTCTCCTTTTTCTTCTTGAATTTCTATTCCTTTCATAAAAACAGCATTTTCACAGGTGTTTTCTGCAGCTGTAGAGATGAAATACAGAACAAATGCACCTGTGGAGCAGGAAGGAGTTTAACCACTGCGGCAACACTTCCCCAAAGCGAGCATCGTGCGAGCCGCGACCGCGGGGACTCCTCTCCCCCTTCAGGTGCTGGCAAAGTGTTGACACCATAGACCAGAAGAGGTTAAAAAGCAGAGGTCTCCTTTCTGGCAGGCAGTGCTGGATCTCGCGTTTGGTGGCAGCGGGGTACACCCGCGGTCCCCCGGTGCCACCTACCGGGCCCGGCTGGCTCCGGGATGCTCCATAAGGAAAACAACAGCTCCTACGTGTGGCCGGCCGGGATCAGACCTGGGGAGCTCCCTGATAGCTTAAAAAACCCGAGCTGGAAGAAGTCTGCAGGGAAAAACAGCAAACCCAGACGTAAAGTCGCGCTGCCACGTTGTACATTTTGGGTTCTGCGAGTTCAGGTCTCTGGTGCTGCCGGCCTGTGTCTCTGCCTCACCTCCCGTAATGTTTCTTTTGTGGCGCTGGAGAATTCCAGCTCCCTTTCACCAAAGTTCGCAGATCTATTGCATTATTCTTGGACTAGGGAAGTACACAGGCAATAGCAGACCTGGGGGAGAAGCGGAAGGGGTCAGGTGCTTCTACACCTGGCAGATTTTGTGCTAGGGAAGGGAGGTCCTCAAAACCCTTGGACTACATACACACTCGTGTACAGCCCCTCTCAAACACCCCGCACTGTTCAAACAGGCATTTGGGCACCCCAGAGGGGCTCAGTGGCTGTGGCTCTGCCCTTGGTGGCTGCACATGAGTGCGTAACAGATCTGCTACCCCTGGATTTGCTCTGAGCATGCGGTTTGGACTGTAGGTACTGGAGTAACGGTGGCTCCTAATCACATCAGGTTCCTCCCTGCAGTCCTGAAATCTCTGCAATTTCCTTCTTAAATTATGACTTGTATGAGGATGGCAACAGGCTGGGGCAGCTGCCTACAACCTCTAAGTGTCCACCTTCCCTGTCCTGAGCAGCAGGGACATGGCAGGACAAGGTGTTGTCCCTTCTGACACCTCATCTCAGCCCGTTCACTCTTCTTTTGGAAGGTGCTGGTATTGCTGCCATCCCTATTCCCCTCTGTCTCACTGCAGCTGGATGGGAATGATTTCTCTTTGATGGGCTGTTTTTAGCAATGATACCATGGTTAAACCAATCAGGCTGGCAGTGATGGCTCCTCCTCTGGCTGGAATGGGGTCAGCCATGCCAGCACTTCCCACAGCACACGAGGCTCTGCTGACACCTCAGCCCGCAGCTGGGGAGCAACAGGAAAGGAAATTATCTTGGCTTCCATGTGTCTGAGTCTAGCAGAGCCTGAATATTCTGCTCTGTGCATCCCTCTGATGCCTCGTGTGCTGGGTCACCCTTCTGAGCTGTTGGCTTGGGTCTGCCAGCCAAAAAGCTCCTGTGAGCAGCCCTAAGCTGCTCTGAAGGAGATTGCACAGCAGGGACTTAGTGTTGAACTCCTCTATGGGCTGAGACAAGGTAGTTTCTGGCACACCGATTTATCTTCTTCAGCCATTGCCTGCAATTTCTTTGCAACTTATGCTGTTGTTGCTCTCAAAACTGAGCTTTTTTAGCTCCCTCCTACCAGAAACTTTTAAATATTTTTTTTTCTTTCTGATTGTTGGGAGGTTATTTGGTATTTTACTAACATCTGAACTTTTATACTGTGAAATTCACTGTGCAATGGCTTCAAGCAAAAATTACCGAAAATACCTAGTTCTGTGTTAAAGGCATCTTTTTCCCTTATCTCTCATCCCAGCTGAGCTGGGTGTTTGCAGAAGAAAAGGTGCTTTCTGTGCAGAAGTGTCTATAAACTAAGGTGGACAAAATAAGAGGAAAAAAAACTGGAGGGACTGAGTGTAGAGTTGCACCAATGGCAGCTGGTGGCCTTGGGTCTCCAATCAGGAGTTCTGGCCCCTGGGAAGGCTTTTTGTCGAACATTAAATAAAGGAACACTGGCATAAATAAATAAATAGGGCATTCCAGCTAATCCACTTTGAGAAGGTATACTAGAGGTTTTGTGCAACCCACCATCCCTGCAGCCTGGCACAACTGGTGACAGAGCTGGTCTGGCCTTTACAGAAACTGTAGCATAGATAATTTTTGGACATCCAGGGAAAATGTGTCCTCCAGGTGCTGTCCTATCTCACCAGTCACTGCAAAGCCTGCTCGAGGCAGCACTTTGCCCTGACCATCTCCTGGCTCTGCTTGCCTGGGGAAGCACACACACAATATCCTGAGCTTTTTCCCAATCCTACAAAGCTCCCAACACTCTGTGTCCTGGGAAATGTGTTCCTGCTCACTGCAGAGCTGGGGCAGCTCTCAGTACTCCATCAAGGCATGTGCAAACAGGAATTTGAGCAACTTTTCTATAGAAAAGGGTGCAGGCATAAAGAGCCTGAGGAGGGTAAGATGGCAAAAGCTGCTGAGGGACGGTCAATGGTGGAGTTGAGGTCCCAGGATGGGTGGGAAGGAGCATTCCTGAGCAGAGGAGGACTCCAGGACACTGATCCTGGGAGCAGGGACAGCTTGTTGGAGTGAGGCTCCTCTATAAAAAGCTCCAGTGTGTGTGTGGACAAGGTTCCTGAATTGCTGTGGTGCTCCTTCTCCTGCAACAGGACTGTTGGCAGATGGTATTAGACTCTGGCAATCCTTGGGCAGAGGAATATTAAATGTGAACATCTGTGGCTTGCCCTGGACATGGGCTGGAAGGAGGAAATAAATGATATTGAAGCCAAATCCCTTCCTAGGCTTCAGTTTTCAGCACACTGACTTGGACAAAGGTTGCTGGGAACCACTCAGGCTGAAGGACAGGAAACCTGGGAATACAACAAAAGTATAAATATGAGATTTTGCTGCAAACTAGGCCCTGGGAGGATGTGTCTTAAAACTATCATCTATTTTCAACCTTGAGATGCTGTGGAGATGTAGAAACAAGGAGGCTTTTTTCTCTCCAGAAGACTATGTCTCCAGCAACACAGGAGGTGCTGTGGCAATGTAGTATCAGATTTTAGGTTTTGAAAAGTCCCTCTAAAAGCTGGCATGATACCTATCTAAACTAAACACTTTATGGCATGTATCTCCCTGCCGCAACGTTAGACAGTAATCTGAAACAAAGCTGTTGAAATGGAGGACCTTAGAGGAGACAGTTCAGGTTTGGAAATTCCATAAACTTTTTTGGTGTTGTTGTTAGCACAGTGCTAAGTCCAGAACACAGGCTGCCATTTGAGGAACAGTTTAAAAGACTTAATGTAAAATCACTTCTCTGTCTCAGCATGGAAACTATATAATATTTATTACTCTGGTACTGATCTTTTGTAGCACAACATAATTGAAATTTAAGGCCATGAACCCTATTGCCCTTCAAATGTGCTGGTGCTTCTGAGAATTTTGGAGGGATTTCCAAAAGACTTTGAGTTTCCCAGAGGACACTTAAACAAAATCCCAGCTCCCATCGCCATTCCTTTCGATTGGAAGTGCATAATTTAGAGTCTGTCTTGAAAAAACAACCTCAGCCTCATCTAAACCACATCTGACAGCCAAATGCTGTGCTTCAGACACAACATGTGGTGTGTGACAGGCACAGAAGAGCAGGGACACACAATTTTGCATCCTGGGTACCGTGGGGTTCCCTCCTACTGCCAAACATGCCACTGGCAGTGCCAGCCTTGGGATTACTCCTGATACAAACTTCTCAGCTAAAGAGCCATGAGGGCAGATGGTGGNTGTTGACCTTAAAACGAGTGGCATGTGTCGAGGTTGAGGCGGCAGGATGGCCCCATGACATATTTCTTACAGCTTAGACGTGCCAGATCGGATTCCTGCTAACACGTAAAGCCCTTTTCCACAGCTCTGGCACCACTAAGAGCTGGGACAGCCTAATCTCTCCCTAAAAGCCTCCTGTGCTGTAACCAAAACCTTGGAGCTTTGCTTGGAGAGGTGAGTGTGCTGATGTAGGGTCTGTGGAGCACCTTGGCACCATCTCCTACCCTTTGTGTCTGCCTTCCTGGTGTCCTGGACATCTCATGTTCAAGCAACCGGAGCGGTCTCTCTCCAAGCACTGTGCAGTGACGCATTGTGACACCTACAGCTGATGTAGAGCTGCACAGATAAATTGGCCGTAACTAACACCAACTCCATCAGCCTAGCTCGTTAGAGAATAGAAGTAAACAAGTATAGAAATAATAGAAGTAAACAAGTCCCCGGGTATAATATTGATAGGGTGGAATCCAAACAGAGGTCCCCAGCCAATCGCATTCAACCACGAATGCAGACATATCATTGGCCAGTGGGCTGGGCGGAGCTAAGAACCCGACCAATCAGGTGTTAAGTGCGGGAAATTTTGAAGCCCCTTTAAAAGGGGTGCCCGCCAATAGGATTCGGCTGTTGCTGCCTGATCTCTGTGTGTCCTTTTCCTGTACCTGTCCCCAAAACTGCGACAACGCCTGGCAGCTCTGTCCCTGTTCCCTCACCAGCTTCAGAGACATATATCTGGGAGGTGCAAAAGGCACTTGAAGAGTTTGTGCTCGGGAGCCTGGCCCTGCTGCCAAGCAGGGCACGGCCACTCACAGACTTCACTCTCTTTTCAGCAGAGGGTCCACATAGGAAAAAGAAATTGGCAGCGCCCAGGCTACAGAAATGCTGCAGTTTTGTTGTACCTTCTCACACATGGAGACTCAAATGAGACACAGCAGCCTGTGGGAAGCAGAATCCTGTAGAGGAATTTGTGCAAGGACTGGCTGGGCAGTGTGTGACAGCAGTGTGATGTGTCCTTGTAATCCTGATAGGGACCTGGGTAATAAACATCTTTAATTCACTTTAAAACACTTCTGTAGTACTAGCCTAGGGCAGAAAGGTCTTAGTTAAACTCAGGGTCAAGATTGTGCAATTTTGAGAAAAGTTACCTTGCAGAGGACTTTATAATTATTTCTGTATTCATTTAGTAATCACACAGCTCAGGTTTTTTCAGCCCACATGTTCAAACCCACCAGAGGAAGGGAGGCTCTGCAAAATGCCTTTAGAGAAAACCCAGTTTGCTACCTGCCCACCAAGGAAAGAGATGGTCCCTGGCAAGGGGGATGTTTTCCTGTCAATATAGCAATCAAATTTAGCTTCTGCCACTGTAGGCAACGTGGCATTAAAAGAAGGAGCTTAAGTTATTAAACTGAGCTGCTTTAATCGTCCGGTTCAGGGAAATCCATTGCTACAGGAGACCTGAGGATTAGTGTATTTTTACCACAAAGCCAATACATCTATTCTGATCAGTTAGCACTTGCTCATTCGTGCATATGAAACTTCATTCTCCGGGTTTGCCCTCACTAGTATGGGACCAAATGGAGTTTTATTTGGAGATTGACCCCGTTACTTTGAATCTCATCATTCTGGTATCTAGCTATGTCATTTTGCTTCTGGTTTTCCTGATCTCCTGTGTGCTCTATGACTGCAGAGGGAAGGATCCCAGCAAGGAATATGCTCCTGAGGTCCCTGCAGACACCCAGCCCCCGATCCGGCTGGTGGTGATGCAGCAGGGCTCCCCTGGCACTCGCTGGGCAAAGGGGCTCGTCTCTGCCTACGAGAACCCTGCTGATCTGCCTGGGAAAAGGACTACAGTCGTGTGAGGAACCCTGTTTGGAGCTCCAGTTCCTGCCTCTCTGCCATGTTTACTCCCCATGTGCAGAAGGATAACGTGATCCCCAGGTAAGTTTAGATGCCGATTTATTTGATGCAGTGTCATTGCTCAGGGGATCGTTTGATGTTGAGCCGTGCTCTGCATTGATATGAGCTCGCAGTTCTGCCTGCCAGCCATAAAGAGACTAATTTCCATTTCTGCTGCTGCCTTGCAGCCCACTGGCAGCCGGCAGCAGTGACGCTGTTATCCTCTCAGGCACTGACGAGGGGCCTTGCTTTAATCTCGAGTTGTGCCCGGTACAGTTATTTTGGAAGGGACACAGTGTTGCTCAGAGCATTCTACTCCAATGGGCTGAGCTATGCTGCCCCACAACCTCCGGCACATCTTCCTCAGTTGTGCAAATGACCTTGGGAGGCTGTTCCCACCTCCCCGGGGGGAACAGAAACACAAAGGGTTTTCAAAGGATAGAGATAGTGCCTTTCCTATAGAAGCCAGCTGCTGCTCCCATCAGAATTCTATACCTTCCATGTTGGCTATGAGTTCCCCTGAGGGCAGTGGCAAGCCTGTTTTGGCACTTATTTTCTGAAGGTAGAACACAAACTCTTATGGGGCAGAGCACCCCTTGCCCTGCACAGATCCCCTGACAGGGGATCCCTTCCTGGAAAAGCTGGGTACAATGCCTCCTGCCCAAGGGGAAGCAGGAACTGAGGTGAATTTGCCAGTAATGTGGAACATGTGTCACCACTGTCCACTGGAAGTGGAATTTCTGACCCCATGTCCTGGATTTCAGTGTCCATCTCCACATGTCTGACCCTGACTGACCATGTCTGACTCTGGCCCTGAGCCTTCCTTTGGCTGTATCATGTTCCTGCTAGGCCACATCATGTTATTTTATCTCCAGTAAATCTAATGCTATCTGCATCAGGTCCTGCTATTCCCTTAATTTCAGAGCTATAAGCTAAAGGCCTTTTTGGTTAACAAGTTTCTTCTGCATCTTGCCGGTTTTCTCCCTCTCAGTGTTCAATGGGACGTTTAACACTAGGTTATTGTGTCCCTCTAAATAGTGCTCAAGTTCCTATATGTGATATTATTTAAGTGGTGGATTTTAGCTGGTTATTAAGGGAAAATTAGCAGTGGATCCAGACTGTTGCAGGTGCCTGTCCCATAGGCTATTTTACATCATGTTAATGCAAAGTTCCCACAGAGTCCTACAGAAAGCTTTAATAAACACAGTGAGATTTATTACCTGTGTCAGGTGTTGTGGATGACTCACTGGATGCAGTGGTCCGAATGCCTTCAGGACAGGTATTTTAAGTACTTCCAGTAATAAACTGCAATGAATTTGAACTACAATTGAACAAAGCTGTTGTCTGGATTGCAGGGTTTGTATTCTAGCTGGGTAGGAACAGTCTGCCTGTGCTATGTTCCCAGACATGCTGGTGTCTGAATCAGCTACAGAGCATCCTGGCACTGGCAAAGAAATCTCAAGAGTATCTCTTTATTTAACTATATTTTAAGAAAAGGAGCCAGAATAGTTAGTGATTTTTCTTTTGGTTTTTAAATTCTTATGGGTGAACCCAGGTTTTGTTTTCAAGCCGTCCTTTGCACCCTGGGAACCATGGATATGCCTGGTTTGGGAAGGAAGCCTGTATTGGAAGAAAGATTCCTGATTGGTGGGCGCTGGAGTAAAACCCTTGATGTGATGAAACTGGTAAATCAGAAGTTGGTGCCATGATCCTCTTCCATGTATCATGCTGAAATAACTATGTTGAATGTCATCTTTTGGTTGTTTAGCACTGAAAAAGTGCAATTAGTTGTAGCTGATTTGGCAAAATGTGGCAGCAACTGAGCTGCTTGTATGTTATGGCTGCTGCCACCCACACAGGGTGGGTTATCTCTCCTTGGGCTCTTCCATCTGCCTTCCCTCCAGCCTGTAAGCTCTTTAAAGCTTTTTGTGTGATCGTGTATCATTTAACATTCTAGGAGCCTTCTTGGTGATAAGGGATCCCTGGCATTTGAGAACAGAAATAATAACTTGTTAATAAGGGGTGGGGGGGCGAACTAAAAAGAGCTCAAAAATATCACAAAGAGGATGGCACAGCTCATGCAAAACCAAATGCCACAGTGCCAGCAGAGAAGTTGTGGTTCTTTGCTGAAGGTCATGCAAATAATGTAATGACACCATGTCACGTTGCCATATCATTGCCACTGTGTTTGTTTCTGTAGGTAAAACAGACTTGCAAGGATATGTTAATAAATACTTGTGGATAGCTGAAATTGTTCAGATATTTAGTTGTGTGTGCATTAATCACAGATCCCTGGCTCCTTGAGGCTCAATGGCAAAGCTGCTGATTTTGGCAGGGTAAGTTTCCTGGCTTAAGCTTTAGGGAGTTGTGCCTGGGGGGGACTGCGGGCACAGGAGCAGTTTCCATTGTTCACTCATGAGGATATTTGTCAGTTTTGATAGCTGGTGGAGTCTGCTCCAAAATGTGGAGGTAAAACCAGCAAATGATACTTTCATTCTGATAGCAGGAAGGTAAACATAGGGTAAATCCCTTTCCAGAAAATGAGAAACTAAAGTGCATCAGGACTTTGTCTTCCCAACAGGAATAAAATGGCTTTCTTAGTTTTGTCTATACTAAACCAATATTAGAGTATTTTGTCTTACTAGGCCAATATTGGAGTATTGTTTATACTAGACCAGGATTAGAGTATTATTAGTGGGAGAGAGCCCTTGAGTATGTACTGAAAATTCCAAGTAATCAAATCCCTATGAGTCAAATTTCTGCTTTGGGGAGGTCTCTGCTGCCACGCTTTACTTAATGACTGTGTCAAGATTAATGCATGCAAATGGGGCTTTTATCAGGCCAAGCTTGCCAGAAATCAGCCTTGAAGCTGTGTTCCTTTGAGTGCTTGCAGTCCTCTGCCACACCATTTGCATCATTGTGAGAAAACAAGAATCAGTACTCCCACAGCAGGGTTGTTGTTTGCGTAAGTTGTGCATAAAATGTGAATCCTTTGCTGTAATTCACACACTACAAAACATCCTGAACCAGGCTTTGCTGCTTTCTATCCCAAACAGAGCCATGCAGAGGAGCTCTGCAGAGACTGAGCTATCCCTTTGGGACACCTGCAGCATCTGCCAAGCCCTGTCCCACATGGGGGAAGCACCAGGACGTGGCTGTGGGGATCCATGGATTCAGGGAAGAGCCGTGGTGCAGTTCTTTGCACATCCTCTGAATCTGAGTCTTCCACCCCTGTTCAGTTGAGGATGGGTTTGTGCCTTGCTTAATCCTGTCTGTGCCTATGGAGACATGTGCTTTGCCCAGAGGATTAGGCAGGATTTTAAGGCCAGGATATCCAGCACAGAAATCCTGTTCCGCAGCAGGTGCCCTTTGCAAATGAGTGAGATGTGGGGAAAATTGTATTAACATTTATTCATAAGCAATATGAGTTA
Organism: Horornis vulcanius; assembly: GCA_013401035.1. Classification (NCBI taxonomy): domain Eukaryota; kingdom Metazoa; phylum Chordata; class Aves; order Passeriformes; family Scotocercidae; genus Horornis; species Horornis vulcanius. The sequence continues at coordinate 88,452 of VZUA01085154.1, forward strand.
TGAGAATGTTGGATAGCCTGCCAAGGATTTAGAAAATATGCTCTATTCCCAGTTCTGCCCTTGGCTTATGGGACATCCTTGGGCAGCTCCTGTCCCCTCTGTGCTTTGCTCCATGTGTCTCTGGTTAGTTTTCTCTGTTCTTCTGCCCTCTGCACTGAGATTTCTCTCTTCTTAGTAATTTATGCAGTTCATGAGAGGCTTATCATTACAAAACTGGCACACAGGGCTGCACTTGAATTTCAGCCCATGAACTAACTCCAGCAGGATTCAAGAGAACAAAATAAAATATTCTCCCACAAACAATGCCTGGAGCAGGTGGATCAGAGAAGTCAATGAAAAAGCGACATTAAATCTGGGAAAACCCTGGGCACAACCTTACAACACCTGCTTTGGGTGAGCTGTGGTCACCATGGCACTCTGATATCTGTAGCTCTGTGATTTGAAGGGAACTCAGGGGTGCTGGGAGGATTTTTTGCTGTTCTGCAGGAAGCAGGAATTCAGTCTGCACTAGCTCACTTACAGGTGGCTCAGTGCACTTTTAAAGTCATAAATTACTGCTTCTGTAAAGCCTTTATTAAAGGGTTTTACAGAAACAACAGGAAAAAAGATTTCTAAATTTGTCCAATATTAATTCAAGTCAAATATTTCATTAAATTCACTGAAAATTCATCTTTCTTGTGAGGCTGTTCCACTGTAAACATGTCTAGGCCTTCAGATTTCTTTTTAAAATCCCTAATAAGCCACTACATATGAGTAGAGGATCAGTCCAGACAGAATAACACATATTTGCCAGGGAGAATTCCTTCCCATGCAGTGATTGTTTTGAATTTGAAAAGGGGTTAATCTTGTCTCATTTTTTTTATCAGCACACTGTTTCATTGTCTGATAGTGCTGAGTGTAGAAGCACGGTGGCATGTCCAAGTCAAACCCCTTGGCTGTAAGAAGAACTCAAAAATAATTTTTACTGCTTGGAACTGCATCACCTTGAGTTATCAGTCATTCAGCTTGTGTGATGTTGGTGCTTTGGTGGGAATGCCAGGATGTAAGAATTGGTGTTGGAAGTTTAATTGGAAATACTGTTCTTCCAACCATGAGCCAGTGCTGCTTTGGGGAGCCCTACAGCCCATTTGTCATCTTTTAGAGGGATCAAACCCCACAAGCCCAAGTCTCTTGAGCTACCTGTTTACCTTTTATATGGCAAAGCACTGATGTGCCCTGCTCCAGCCTAACTGACTTTGTGGCTCTCCCAAGTGCTTGTCTCCCTGTGGAGGTTCTGTTCTGTCTGATGGGTTCTGCGGGTTGAAACTGAACCCATGTGTCCTGCTGGGGTTCCTGAAGGGCTCCTGGATGAAAAGGCAGCTGGAGCCTCAGCAAAGATGTGCGTGTGAGGAGGATGGGAGGCATGGGTGTACATGTGCTGGAGTCTGCTGGTGGCTGCTGCCCCTGAGGAAAACAGGTGGACTCCTGGGGCAGCTCTCAGGGCTTTGAGGTGAAGGTCTGCCTCTTCACACTAGAGTAGTGGAAAGCTAAATTAATTGTTTATAAATAAATTGCTCTGACATCCACAGCAGAAAGCTATCTGACTTAATGAGAGAAAATCACAGCAGAATGATAAAAACCAGGAAAATCTGAACATCTGCCTTCTCAAGCTTCTGTTCTGCTTCTGCTTTAGTTTCCTCACTTCCTCCTCCTCAGGTATGCTGGTTTTCTTGGAGACTGCTCCTTGGTTTTCCTGTCTAATGCTGACACTGTTTGACATTAATGTTTCAAAGAGGCATTTCCACCCTAATTTGACAAATTAGGGGCAGTTTTTGGAGACAGATCCTTGTCACAAGGCATCCGAATTCAAAATCTGATGGTTCAGCCCTGGCTGGGCATGGGTTAGTCTCATCCCAGATCTGCAGCAGATGCTCTGTGTGAGCAATGAAGCTGTGCCCTAGTTTCTCCATCTGTTAATGTCAGTAATAATTGTTACACTAGTGGGGTGTAGGGTTGATTTAATTAATATTTATGAAGGAACATGAGATCCTTTCACGGGTGGTGCTATGGAGAAATTGTTAATTATGAATGNTCTCATTTAGCACTCCTTCACTATTGAAGCTGATTAGGCCCATGGTATAGCTCTTTATTACTCTAAAAATACACTGAAATTAACTGCTATTGACTTCAGCATGAGCAAGGACTACAGGCTTAGCATCCACCTTTATTTGTAATAATTATATTGCCTAAGTAATCAATTTTTTTCTCTTCATTATGTAATTTTTTCACATTCCATTTTTATCTCTGCCACTTCTTTCATGTGAAATAAAGGTACAAATTCAGGCAAATTCTAGGGCTAAATCTTTCAAGAAAGAGGAAGGGAGGCAGGGATTGGGCATATCCACTTTTGGCTTCTTCAAATGACAAACCCTCCGAATTTCTGAGAGATTAGTGGGAGTTGCCTTAAGTTTATTGCTGGAAACTGGGCACACATAAAGGGAATATAATGAGCATAAAAGGTGGATTAAAAAAATCTGTGAGTAGCAGCAGATGATTTAATGTCTGTAGGTGCCCTGTCCATTGGGTACAGCTATGGCACCTCAAACCCTCCCCGAAAACAACCAAAAAAAGATAATACTTGATGGGGGCATACTAATAGTGCTTATTACAGTTGATTTCTTTCCCATTCTCTGCATTTCTTCTCTTTCAGGAGCATATCAAACACAGATTTGACATTTGTTTTGAGGAAACAAGTCACACACTTGTTTCCTCAAAAAGAGGAATGCTCCTGTTTTTCCTTCCAAAAGAAGAGCAGACAGCAGCAGCCTGAGCTTGCTGGAGGACAAACACTCCACCTGACCTGAGCCTCAAGGACATGCCCTTGAGGGCATGAGAGAGGATCTACCCAAATTTTCACTGTACCCCACGGGGAGCAGTGCAGGGTTGTGGTTTGCTCTCTGCAGGGCTCACAGCAACACTTCCTTTAAACCATTTCTCATCAGCCACCAGCAGCTCTGCAATTTTCCAGCCCTCCAGGCAAAGTAGGCAGGTCACCAGGGCAGGGGAGGTGTTATGAGTCCAGGGACACTGGAGGGAAAGAAAAGCTTTTTACTGAGATGGGAATGATATTTTATCACTTTTCAGGGCTTTAATTTTAGACCAGGTTTATACCGGAACCAGAGTGGTATAATAATGGATGGGTGTTTTTATTACTAGCAAAAACTCTGATGCTGACATGATTACACCAGCAAAAAGTAATTTGACAATAAATCTTATTTCCTTGCTGAAGCAATGTGTACTAACTTGGCAGATAATCTCATTAATTAATTGAAGCTCTATTTACAGTTAATGGAGAGAGACAGCTTGTTAGGGACATGCCATCCAGTCTTTTCTAGTGCAGACAAGTCTCTGTAAAGCTGCATTTTTATTTATATACATATGCTGAATTGAAAATCGGGGCATCGCTTGTAAAGCCAAGTGTTCTATCCCTGGAGAAATGAATAGAAGGCAAATCTTAGGCATCAGGAGGCTCCATGTTTGTTTTGGGAAGGAAAGCTGGCAGAGATCCCAATGCTAACTCTGAACATCTGAGGAAAAGGCTGCTGGAAAGAATTATGTTGTGACGCAGACAGGGGAAAGCCAGGAAATAAGATTTANCATTTTTATTTATATACATATGCTGAATTGAAAATCGGGGCATCGCTTGTAAAGCCAAGTGTTCTATCCCTGGAGAAATGAATAGAAGGCAAATCTTAGGCATCAGGAGGCTCCATGTTTGTTTTGGGAAGGAAAGCTGGCAGAGATCCCAATGCTAACTCTGAACATCTGAGGAAAAGGCTGCTGGAAAGAATTATGTTGTGACGCAGACAGGGGAAAGCCAGGAAATTTGAAGCCAGGACAGAGGCTCCTACCTTAACTCATTCTGGCATGGAAAAAACCATTGTTAAGTATTAACACCATATCTTTGGGATGTGTATTTACAAAAAGTGCTAGTGTTTGAGTTCCCTGGGAGGAGGGAGGTTTTCACCTATTCTTGGTGGTAGAGATTAGAGAACTGCTGGGACAGGTGGGAGTGTTAAGCCATGACTGAAGGAGAAGACAGGGCTCATCATTGTCACATTCACGTGCTTTTGTAACTGCCTTGGCAGGATTATTTGGCCTGGGAGGGGACATGCTGCTCCCCCATTATTGCCTGGAGAGCTGAAGGGGCAAAGGACTCCTTTTTTCCCCCTCCAACCAACTCTGCAGGCCATCAGATCCCAGTGCTTCCCTCCTCTTGTGAATTTGTGCTCTCAGTATTACAAAAATACATCTGTTTGTTGGGGTGACAGTTAAACTGCCATTAGGAGAGTGTAAAATATTATCATGGGCTGATTAATGGGAAACTGTTTTGCAGATGGACTCGCTGCTGTTCCCCTTTTGCAAACAGAAAATGCTTGGCCTTCTTCAGCTGCTGAAGGTGAACGTGTGCTTTTATTTCATTGCCTGTTTGCTCTTCATGTACAGTGAAAGAGAGGATGCCCCAACCTGAGACAAGAAGGCAAAGAAAGGTCCCATCACCAGCAGGGATGTGGGTGAATGGTGCTGTTAAAACTTCCCCAAAGTTGACCAAAGCCTGACCCACAGGGCAGAACTTCAAAGTATGGTCATGCTGTAGGGCCACCTTTTCCTGTTTCATTTTACAGCTGCTACAGAGGAGATGACCCTGTTTTTTCTGTGCCCTCTCTGCTGGGAAGCACTCAGGGTAATCTGGAGTCACAGATGTTACAGCAGCCGGATCATTTCCAGGTTTTTTTTTTTAACAGAAGAAGTCAAGGCTTACTTATTGGATGAAATGGATGAAGGCAAAAGGCTTAAGCCCAGTCTGTGCTCTTATCACAGGAGGGTGAAGCACCTCTCTTGCTTTCTACACATAGCAAAATCTTGCCCTTACCTGGACTGGAGCAGGGCCAGCCTTTTGCTGTGAGTTCTTTCCAGGCAAGTGTGCAGCAGCATTTACCCGCCTGCAATAT
>VZUA01085154.1:98935-118256 GCA_013401035.1 Horornis vulcanius
GGTGAAACGTGTTGGCTTTGCGTTTGTTGTTGGGTTTTTTTTAAAGCATGATTTCTATTTGCTTGTCACACTTCAGAGCTTCTGTCAAGCCACGGTTTAGCTGCTGGATGTGCTGCCCCAGCTTTCTGCCATCCCCCTGTGCTTTCAGATCCAGCTACTCTCTTACTGTTGGTTTTCACTCTCATTTTGTCACTCTTTGTACAACATGGCCACTAATTGATGCAGCGAATTAACTGTTAAAAGACAGTGTCTTGGTCTTCAGATCCAACCCATGGATCTGAGCAAAGCTTTCCTGAGGGACAAAGGCAGCTACAGCTCTGGACACCCAAAGCTCATGTCATTAGAGCTGCACCTGGGAGATCCAGCTCCTCCCTTTGTTTTCCCTTTGAGGGCCTCAAGCAATGTGTTTTTTTAGTCAGAAGTCAAGATGCCTTTTAGTGGACAGATGGCATTTTTCAAGTGAAGATGGGATTAATAAAATCAAACATTTGTTTCAATTTGAACAAAAATAATTTATCTAATCAGACTGTCTTCCTCTGGCATCTACCCATGGAAATACAAACCATAAAGTAGCAAGCAACAGCTCTGGATTTTAGACTGTAGTGCCTCCCTAAGAGACTGAGTGTCCTGTTCAGTATGGACTTCACTGGGCTCCCAGGGCTTGCTTTCTTTATTTGAGGTTTGGTGCAACAGCAAAAAACTGGTGCTTTGTTTCTTTTGAAGACTTTAGAACATTCTTTGAGTAATTCTGCATCTTCAGAACTGGGGTTCTATGAATATGCCCCCATGAAACCTCCTGTGCAGATAGGATGTGTAACACCACTGATCCAGCAGCTCTGGCTGCTCTCTCCCCAACCAGGGGCAGCTCCTGGTAACCAGACCCTTGTTTTTCATCAGCCCGAGACCCTATTTCAGACAGACCTGTACACAAGCTGTAAATCATCCGGTCTTTTCTTTCACTTCCTTTTGCATAATGGCAGTCCTATTTTCCTTTAACAGTGCAGTAATTTATAATTTGACAGTGGTTTAATGAAAATCCTGCTGTTCTTCTCCCTGGAATTTGAGAGTCGACATTAAAAAGAAGTCCTTCCTTGACCTTTCCCTGTTGGACATTCTTGGAAATTAGAGTGTCTTCATTTTAATGAGTTCAGAGGATTGGGGAGTTGCAAGAAAAGGAAAATCACCTTCAAAAATATCTCACCTCCTCTTGTGAATATGTCAGGACATGTTTTTAGATGCAGAGCTCTTACCTGAACAGGCTTGTTCTCATTCTGTGGCTTCTCCAGCTGAGCTGTTTCTTGGCTCCAGCCTGTGCTTTATGATGCAAGGCCATGTTGACTTTGCATGAGGTTTGTTGCAGTGTATGGAGCAGATTTGTAAATCACCCCAGCCTTTGCCCCCCTCTCTGCCACTTCTGCAGTCCAGTCCAACTGGCAAACCAAGGGTGACCTGCCTCTATGTGTGTGTTTGTGTGTGTGTGTGTATAAATACATATAAGTCTGTATATGACATATAACAATATATAATGATATAGGATTCAATATAAGAATATCTCTGCAAGGCTTCCAGGAACTGTGTCTAACCTGGCAGGGCCATCCTAGAAGCAAAGTGGAAGAAAATTAACTAAATAGAAATGACTGAGAATGGAAGGAGTTCAGGAGATGCTGGGTTTGGGGCTCTCCTCTACTTAATTCCCTCCCTGTGGGTCTCCTTCTTGGCAATGTGAGTCTGAACGGTGCCCAGTGCATGTTTGAAATTTGGATGATGTGGAGAGCTGCACTGCTCACCCTGGATGGGACAGGACTTCTGCCTTAGAGCCAGAGTGATGCTGCTCTAGGAGTCATGGTTTGGGACTATGTACCCACAGGCTGCAGGAGTTTGTAAATGAAAATAAAATATTTGTCAGCAGTTGATAAAACTCAGGTGTTTTTTGTTTGTTTGTTTTTTTTGTTTTGTTTTTTTTGGGGGTTTTTTTTGGTTTTTTTTTTACCAAAAAGCTTCAAAACTGGCCAGGCATCTTGTTACCTTTCAGAGTATTGAAAAATTTCCTTATTTTACCCTTTTTGTTGGGGGAGATGATTTCTTCCAGAACCAGTATTACGGGGTCAATCAGATTTCAAGCTCAAGCTTATGGCTATGGAATTGCTCCTCTTTTACATACCTGAGTGCCTGACTAGAAATTCAGTCTGCTTTCACAGCCAAAGGAGAGGGTTGGGTACCTCCAGAGTTCAGCTCTCAGGTTTGTTTCCTCTGAGGTGACAAGACACTTCATTTGGGTTCAGTGAAAAAAACCCACAGGTTTGGTCTCTAGTGTGCATTTTAGATTTCTGGTCCTGGAGGTGGTCTAAGCATAACTATAGAAGATCCTCTGCAGCTCCATGCATTAAAACAAGTTTGCTGTGTGAAAAATTAGAATTTATATAGGCTTGAAAGCTGTATAAATAATAGTGGTTTCTTAGTACTACACCAGTGCTATCTTGCATACATATTTATTTAGTAGTAAGACTGAAAGCTTGGAAGAGAACTGTGTTTGCATAGGGCTGTGATGGCAAAGGTTTCCTTCTCATGTCTGTGTGCAGCACATAATGGAGGCAGATATATAATGGAAAATATGTAGGAAAGGAATTTATCAGTGTCAAATACCAACACAAACCAGCCTGGCTTGATATTTATATTTGCAGAGTTTATTAGCACAAAATAAAAAAATAGTGAACATAAAATAAACCACGCTGGAATATGGGAAGAGTGTCATTAAAGCTGTCCTTGCTGCTGCTTCAGTGCATTTACCCAGTATTGGTGCTGAGTACCCCCAGACCAGCACTGAACAGTTTGGCTAAGAGGTGAGTCAAGGAGGAAATGACAGGGATGGTTGGTTGGGGAATCAGGATAAAATCTGGAGCAGCCATAAGTAAACATGGACATGGTTATGTGAAGGATAAATGTGCAAATACAAAATACCCTCAGGCCTTAAATCAGAAGTCTTCCAGTGATGCTGCCCCAGGCCAGGATTGTTCTGCAGGGCCGGACCTGCTGTCAGCCAAGAGCTTCTTTGATTAAAGATGGATTTTTCCTACACTGGTTTTAGCCCATTTTTAATAATAATAATAATTTAAAAAATGAGCTTCACTGCCTCACCTGCAGGACAGCTCACTCCTTCAATGCTGCCTCAAGTCCCAGTGTAAGGAAAGTCATTGAAATTTCCCTGATCCCATTTCTTTTCCCAAAGAAAAAGTTTGCTATAGCTGCTGGTTTCTCATTGTGGCCTCTCCAGGGAGCTGGGTGGTATTTTTCCAAGTGGAATGGTTAGTGGATACCAACTTTGCCACTATAAAATGAGGAAAGCAGCTGTAGTTTTTGCAGTCAGGTAAATACTGAGCCTGAGCACAGTCATGCCTGAGTAGGGACCTGGTACTGTGTTCACCTGGCTGTGGCACAGTACAAATCAGACATGCCTCATCTCCCCAGGGATTTTACAGCTATGGAGCTGAGGCACATTAATAATTCTGCCATCAAAACAAACCTTTCTCCTGCCTGAGGACAAAGCTGCTGCTGGGAGCTGGATTCAGAGCTGGAATAACAGGGGCTGTGTGAGGTCAGGGTGGAGGTGAGCTGGCAGAGCTCCCTGGGCAGACTTGCAAGAGTGCCTGCCCACATTCTCATGGGCTTAACTCAGGCTGTGGCCCCTGCTAGCATGTCCATTTTTGACAACAAATAGGAGCAGCTTTACCACCTCCTCTGTGTGATTGTTGACAGAAGGATGGGCATTGTCCCATTCCCCTCCAAGCCAGGAACTGTGCAGAAATTTCCAGCTGGAGTAGACACATCTTCATGACACTGCTCTCCAACCCTCCTCCAGCAAACCCTTGCTGCAGGGGGTAAATTGTGACCAGAGCAGAGACTCAGCTGCTTGGCTTGGGTTTTCACATTTCAGGATAGAAATCAGGATTTGGGATGTAAAGCTGTGCAGCTAATCAATCAGCTTGAATAAAGGTCCCGAGAGCAGTCCTGGCTGCACTGGAGTCACAGCTCCCAAGAGAGGCTGAGGATCTGCCCTCCAAGCCAGTCAGGACAGCTGGGTCGTTCCTGCCAGGCCGTGTTCAGTGTTGAGGGCAGGACTATTGGAGGCATCCACATTCATCACCCACAGCAAAATTTAATGAACCACCAATCTTTTTTGGCAGCTTTTTATTGCAGGGAGGGCAGAGGGTTTATGTGAACTGGATTTGTGAAGGCAAGTTGTACAAATATTTGTTCTCTGCTCCTTAGCAGCAAAGGGATAGTACAAACAACATCCCCATTTAAGGTCCCACTCACTTGTTACAAATTACTTGATCCAGTTTTGGTTGTGTTATGGGCCTCCAGCTTGGTCTGTAGGTTGTATAAGGTGTAGCTCAGCCCCACTCCATAGCCTAGAACAGAGGTAAAGTCATGACAGCAACGCTGCAAGGATGGAAATCCTCCTGCACAGGGATGGAAATCCTCCTGCACAGGGATGGAAATTCTCCTGCACAGGGAGGAGCTTTGGCCTGGGAAGTGGCTGTAAAAAGGGAACCTTTGGGCTCTCCAGTCACTGGTACTATACCATCTATACCCCAAGCTATCTCAAGCATCCATCTGCTCCCTGGGAAGGCGAGATCAAGCCTTGTTTACTCAGTGAGGCAGTTCCCTCCTGCAGGCACTGCATCAGGTGATTTGTTCTTACTGTAGCAAAAGAAAATTCTAAAGACAAAAAAAAATTGACAGGAAAATTTTAGCATGTGGACTCAGTGCCCAGGTTAGATTAGGACTGCTCTGTAAATGACTAAGGAACAGATCAGATTATCCAGACTGCAGTGTGTAAGACCTCTCCCTCCCAGCTTGGACTAAATCCTATGCCACATATTGAAAAATGAAATATTGAATAGCTGCTCCCAAAGTGAACATAGTCCATTCAGTTGTGTGATTTTTCCCAGAGGAAAAATACTGTTTGATTATGGCATTAAATAGTGTGCAATATTAGACAGAGACAGGCTAAGACAGATTTGACTTGAATACTGGTGCTTCCTAATATTAAGGTCTTTGATTTTGCAACTTCATTACTACTCTTTTATAAGTGGAGAGATTTTGTGCTTAAAAGAGTTTTTTTTAAACCACTCCTCATGCAGTGGAGAATAGGTCTCTGCTGTGACCATAGAAAAACTGTGAGAATAAGGGCAGTTTAAAAAAACTACCTTGGATGATTCCAAAACCATCTAGCCTTGATTCCCTTTAGTGATCATCACTGTAATTTGATATTAATATTTTTAAATTGAAGTGCAGGAACATTTCTGGCAGTTGTTTTTGGTAGGTTCCCCATTAATGTCTACTTAACTGGAGGCAGAAAGAGTAGAGCACACATTTAATTATGGAGATGTCTGCATGACAGCATAAAATCTCAAATGAAAAAGAAACACTTTTAATATGAATAATCATCAGACTTAAAAGTCTCAGTCATCTTTAAATAGCAATATATTGATGACTAAAAGCAGCACTTATGTGTAGTGCACTATACAGCCTGGAGTTTAACAACCATTTATTTAACTTTCCATGTTGCAAGAGTGCAAGCAGGAGCACAGCCCATTGCTCAGCTTGTGTGAGATTAATGTCACCATCCAAAAGTGGAGCCTCTGTCCCCCAAAACTTCAGAACAAAAGGGAAGAAATTAATTCCTCTAGAGTATCCCCTCTCCTCTGCTAAGGGGCATCTTTCCTCAAAGGAGGCATTCTCCTTTTTGTCTCTAAGGGCACTAAGGAGCTTTTAAATGGTTAATATTAGTGCAAGTGTACCCAGTACAGCTCTACTGCCAAAAAATGGGAATTTGGACTTCCACTGAAAAACTGACAATGCCTTTATAAATTTCAGATAGACACTTCTGTTATTTTGACTAAACCTCCACAGAGGTTTTTCCAGTGCCAGGTTGCTAATAGCTTTGGGGTTGTTTTCTGGAACTTAAGTAAAATGCTATTACAAGACTCCTTTAAAGTTCCAAAGAATTGGTAGCAGTTCAGAACCACCATTCCTATTTCTATCAGATGTGAGGCTGTTTGGAATGAGCCTTGGGCAGCCGGTAGGAGCAGGACAGAGCACAGCTGCCGGCGGGGTCAGCCTAGGGCAGATGCCACCACGGTGGTTTTTTTTGGGACGCAAGCAGCCCTGTGCCCTCCCCAGCCCCACTCTCACACCAGGGCGGTATCTTGCCCTGTAATTTATAAAACTGATCCTGCTAAAACCAAACAGAAAGGAGGAGAATGGTGTGACCTCAGCCAGGATGAACAGTCTGAGCACAGCACAGGAATTCCTGGGTTTTGATCCACTGCCAGTGCTGTGGCCCCATCGCTGGGGAAGCTACTGAGGAAACAGAATTTGAAAGCATGGCCTTCCTGCCGGGCTCTGGGTTCTGTTCCCCAAAATGTGGCCTTGCAATTCAGCACCCACAAGCTACAGATAAGAGATTGCTTCTGCAATTGCAGCAGAATAAGATCAGGCCCTGGTGAGGATCCCCACTCCCCTCTGTGGGTAACCAGAAGCAGCTCAGAAGTGACAGCCCCAGGGAAGGAAAGTTTCTGGAAATATACAGTCTGTGCCACAAAAATCTCTATTTCAGCTCTTCATCGGGGGCACTGTCTGTTTATTTCTTGATTTTGTTCAACCAGCCTCTCCTTATTAATGTTGCTACTGAGCTTCAAGACCCAGGAATCTGGAGGACAAGAATTTACTGTCTGAGGGATTTTAAAAACAAGTTGAGTGACTCCAGTGCCCCTCTGGATTGTTGTTTACTCAGTCGCTTTCCAAATGGCTCCTAAAAACTTCCCAAGTATTAGGGTTTTTTTCCCCTTTAGTCCTTCCAGCAATTATGTGAGGGGCCAGAGTCTCATTTGTGTAAGTCCAATCCCTCAGTTATATCACTGGAATGCTGTGGACTTTCATCCACCACAGCAGAAAGAGAAGTCAGGTCAGAGTCTGTCTGAAAACATATCCCTTCCATTGAAGATAACACAGTTTATAACTCTAACTAAAGGACTGACAGAATTAACTGGATGGTGGATATAAGGCCTCACAAAGGTTGCCGATAGCAGTAACACTTGTTTTGCAATCACAGTTTGGAACAGAGTAGACAAATTTGCACTGGAATCAAACTTCTTGACATCCCTGTCTCTTGCAAGTCCTCTGACCTCTCAGCAACTTGGCCTGGCTATCAGCAACTAAACGATATATCCCAAGAGTTTCCTGCTGTTCAGAAGGAATGTGGTGAAACAGAACTCCCTTTACTCTTTGTAACACACCATAACCAAGAAACAGAACATTTTGACTTTTGTCCTTAAGTAACAGAAGTTATTTCTTCAGAAACACTGCAGAAACAGTCTCTGAATTTATCAGGGGAATTCCAAGTTAGACAATCACTCAGATCTTCTTGTCCCTGCCAGGCACTCTGCTCCCTCTTCCCAAGGCTAATAAGCATTATTCAGATTAGGAAATGTAGTAGGGACAGTGTGGCTGATGTTTGTTGGGCTCTATTAAAGAAAATGTTCATTTTGCTTCTGAATGATATTTATAAACATTTGTGAGCAATACAGAAAAATGGATTCATATTTTATTAAGTCTGTTTACAAAACCTAAAAGACCTGAGACAATGCTATGCGTTGGAGTACAGATGTACAGTTGTACAGATGTACAACTCCCTTTCCAAATGTATTTAGGAAACCTAAAATAAATAGAACTAAGAGGCTGTCAGCTAACTGGCAGGAAGGGCAGGATGAGTTCACATGCCCTATGCAGCTTCTGCCAGCAAGACTGAGCTCCTGTGCAGATGATGCTTCATGACTTGCACAGGGCAGTGAGGCACCTCTTCAGTTTCACTGACTTATACTCACCTTGATCTTTTTCTTCTATTTTTTTTTTTAACTATTGAGAAAACTAAGTACCATTTTAAACTGAGAGACAATCCAACCAGAGTAAAATATCAACCATTTAACAACTGAAAATAAATCAATCTGTTTTCTTTTGCTAAATATGTTTAAAATTTCTAAGAAGTCCAAATGGGATGTAGGAATCATTTCCTCTCAGATGACAAATGATGGGCTAAATTCCACCCACTCTCTTCACTTTGGCCTGACCTAGGGCTGATAGGAAACAATGAGCGTCTTTCCGTTAACTTAAATGGATTTTGTGTCAGCCCCATTAAGTAGCAGCTTATTTCCCTTCATTGATTGTGATGTCAAAGATGAGGAATTAAGAGTGATTATGGGTGGCAGACACATTTGCAGAGCAAAAACCCAGTGATGGGGAGAAGAAAGGAGGGGAAAAGGTTTTGCATGTCAATGTTATAAAGATCAGTTAAAGATGGTCCACTGTGGACCAGGATTCAAACACAGAACTGCTTTATTTTGGCCTTGGTACAAGGATGAACATTTTCATTTACTTCTGAAAAAGGAAGTGTTTGGGGATATATTAAAATATTGGGTCCAAAGAGAAATAATTTAGTTCTGCATGGGTAACACATTACTAAAAAGATCTTCAAAAGCCTACACTTTTGGGTGCTAAAATCCAACATCTGAGAGGGGGCAAAAATGGTGGGGTACAGCTGGGGCTTTTCTTTGCAGGCCACAATAACAAGACAACTGGAGGATGGGGTGAGAGACCTCATCTCTTAGGATCTAATGACACTGAGAGGATATACTGTTATAACACAGTAGAGTAATTCTTTATTCTCTGTTGTAGACTTCTTAAAGGCAGGCTACAACACAGATCCTTATGACTTTTATCCCTTTAGTTTAAGAAACTGAACTGTGATTTTTCAGTCTGAAGCTGAAGGCAATGGCAGCTGCTTAGCTCCTGAGTCAGGTTGTCCTGATTTGGACTTTCATATAAAATTCTTTTTAGAAGTGAATTTTACCTTTAATAACTCCCTCTTTGCCTATCAGCCAAAATGCCATGCTGATTTCTGCTAGAGGAACTGATAGATGTTCCAAGGGCTATGGGCCACCATCTTTTTTATGGTACAATTACTAAAAGCCAAACCCTGTTCACATTTTTTATTTCTAAAAAAGCCTTGAAATCTGGCACCTTTATGACTAAAGCTTCCCAAAGGAAGCACTAGAGAATCAATATCTGAAAGCAGGATGCTTCTGCATTTTTTGAAGTAAAAGTTCTCTGCAGTCATTAACAGACTTGATTCATCTGATGACTCAGAACTTGTGCAGCTGGTCCAAGGCCATTTCAGAGACTGAAAAGTGCTGCTTTGCTCTCCTTCTCTAAAGAAGTGATCTTTTTTTTTCTCAGTTACATGAAGCACCTCCTGCCCTCGTGTCAGCTTCTTCATTTAAGGAGAAAGTTATATTCAAAACAAGCAACAGCAAGGAATTTGATTGAAAAGATGAATAAATATAAAATTTGACCTTTATTGGTTTTCCTAATACGCATTTTGAAATCTTTGAAATGTCCTTTTGTTTACTGGAAATGCAATTCAGGACTATTGCAATACATAAGCCAAAAGACTGAGAAATAATGTTTCTCCATTATTCTACTGGAATTAAACTTCATTAGTCCCATAGATAATCACATTATAATTTCATGTTTGTCTCATGTTTTCAGGAGCTTCATGGTTATTGATTTGAAGTTCCTGAGTCAGATGCATTCTCTTTATATTTTGGTTCAAGTTTTTTAACCAATCAGAGCTTACATTTTCAATGATGCATTTAGGTTTTGTTTTCATTATAAACTTCCAGTCTCACACCAGATTTTAAATGTTAATAATTCAGCCATTGCTTTTTAAGGGGTTCAATGGCTCCATTCACTGATGATTTAAATAGTCAATTTTCAATCATCATTCTCCTTTGCGAGTTTATAGATGTGCTATTCCTTTCCCATTAATTGCTGTCATAGTGAAGATTCCTATTGACTGGAAGTACTTTGATTTTATTCCCCATGGTAACTGTTTATTATTCTCACAAAATCTTGTGGGTTTATGGGACATGAAAAAATACGCTTTCCTCAGAAAAAGTGACAAAAGAGAAACCTTCAGCAGAATTTGACATTTCATTATCCAGACTAATGTAATCTAATACGAGGTCCATCCCTCTAAAATCCCTTGTTTCACTTGCAGGAAGTCTTTCTATTATGTGAGTAGCAATGCTGTAATCCCATTTCAGATTTAGTGCTGGCAGCAAAAGCTGGGACATCAGGTAAATGTTTATGTTTCAACATTTCCTACCATGCCTGTCTATGCCAAGGAGCCAGCCCTTCTTCGATACCTGTGTCATCCTGGAAAAGTTGTCCAGGCCAGAACTAATTCCATTAGTTTTGGAAAGCTATTTATAAGCCTGCCTTTAGTGGGATGACCTTATTAATTAGATTGGGGGAAGGCTGAGGGAGGGAGAGACGCTCATTTCACAAGACCATTGACATGCATTTCCAGAAGCTATGCTTCTCCTTCACACTATGCTCAAAAAGACTGTCAAATAAAGCAGAAATCTGGGTCAGTTTGCAGCAAGAAAAAAAAAAAAAAAAAAAGCTATATCCATGCTGTCTGCAGGATCCAAAGTACACACTTTTACAGGTAGTTCTGCTGCCACATGTCCTTGAACATGCTAACAAAGCCCAAACCCTGTGTTCTCTAAATCCAAGAAAAGGAAAAAGCTTTACTACTAAAGCTTCTAAATCAAACCTTAGTGAAACCACCACCTTCCTCCATTATCATGCACACCCCTAAGACAGGAAGGCTAAATCCTCATATTGTTTGTTATGAAGTCAAAAGAAAGCAGAAGGATACTTTTCTTCCCCTTATTTATCCCAAATGCTCAATTTACTCTCCGGTGTAGACTGGGAGAGGAGTTTCACCTGCCAAACCCATTTCCTGTGCCTCACTAAGCCTGTGCTGCTCTGCTCTCTCCCCACTACATTCCATTGGCTCCCTGAGCCATGGTGTCCTGCTCTGCTGCCTCTGAATCTAGCCCATCACCACTGACAGCTCCAAAAAATGAGTAGCTGAGAGCATTAGCAGTGTCTTGTCACTAATACATCCATTTTGGCAACTGAGGAACTGCTTCTCTGTTATCTGTTTAATAAATCAGGGGACTGGTTATTGTGCAGGCTTATAATAAGAACTCATCTGTGCCAAGCAGCCAAAAGAAACTCAGCTTGTGTACAGATGTTTATTTTTATCAATATGACCTCCTGACAGAATCTCATTCACCGCTGGCATCCCAGTGCAATTATATTTTTCATCTTGGGTGGGGAAAATGAAGCTTTCAGCAAATCCTACCTTTTCACTTGATGGATCTGTACAACCCAGGACAATTTTGCAAAGCAGAGAAACTACAGATCCCACTTCTGTGTCCCTCTTTGCATAATCCTATAGAGCTATTTAACATCTCTTTCAGAATTCAGTATGTCTTTATGTGACAGTTTAATGCTCATCAACAGTCTAGGAATACAAACTCCTCCACCTCTAGACAAGCAGCCAGTGCTTGTAAAGAGCTGGCAGGAGATTGTACATGGGTAAAATTTGACCTAAAAAATAATAAGGGCAAACCACACAGCTTATGTGCTCCTAAGTGTCAAGAATTTTAACAGATTTGCTATGCAAACATCTATAAGGTACCAAATGGATGTCTGCTGCGTATTGGACTGGGATTGCCTGGTTCATTTTGGAAACCCATTTTACAAATACCTTACAGAACTAAAGTCTCTTCATTCCATGGAAAAATAATAGGTTAACTGTCTTATTAATCAGTCCTTGGCTGTTCATGTTCAGTACGTTGCTCCTTCCACTGCATGACTGAACCCCACAGCAGGGATGCATACAGTAAGAAAAGGTCTTTCACTCTTCTTATAACCCTGACTCATTTATTAAAATACATTTCTGGCTCAATGCTCAATGACATATATCTGGTCTTAAGAACGTTTTTCATCAAAACTACTTCAGGTATTTGAAGGTTCTGTTTTTTCTTACTTTGTAAATAAGAGTAACCAAACTTTTTGCTTCCTTAATCTGCTTGCTGAATGCCAGTTTTTAGGATTTAGACTTAGTAGTTCCTTGGTCCATAATAAGGGGTTTCTTTTATTGTGATTTTTTTAAGGCACTCTGATTCATTCGATCATCAAAAGGAATTACAGAGATGAGTTCAACAAGAGTCACTGGTACTAAAAATATTTTATTGGTCATGACTGCTCTAACAATACCTGCTGTGCTGAGTAATTAAGTGCTCTCCTTAATACACACAGACTTCCAGTAAAAAATCTTCCCATTTCATCACTGTCATAATGGTTGGGATGCTCTTAACCTGGTTCCACTCAGTCAAGCTTTATGATATGAATGTTCTTATTTTCACTCAAAGTAAATAAGTCTAAACAGTGATTTTTTTTCTATATCTTGAATCTGTATATCTTTGATGCTCCAGCAACAGGAAGTTACACTGGTTTGAGATCTGTGTCCACAGAACAAAGGTGGAAAAACAGGCTTTGAAAACTGTGAGGAGAAAAGCTCTGTGACACATTTGCGAGTAGAGTCTAGATCAAATGTCCAAGGCAGCAGGGAAAGAAATGAAAATTACAGTGGCTTGGGAAAAGGCAGAAGAAAGAGTCAAAGAGGAGCAGAGGGAATGAGAAGAAATGGAGACAAGATGCAACACCTGTGTGCACCTTTGAAGGTGTCAGTGCACTCATTTTACAGGAGTCAGCCCAGCTTTTTGCCAGAACCACAAAGCAGCCAGCCTTCCAGACATGGTGTACACATCACATGCACCAGAACATTTCTACAACCTCAAAGTGCAAATTACTGGAGGAGTTGCAGAGGAATGCAAGGATGGGTGTGTGGTAATGAGCAGGAAGGCAGCTGCATCACTACAAGCCCTACCTCAATAAAGAGCCATTGGATACTGCTGGCACTTCAGCTGTTGAAATGCAGCTGTGTTCAGGTCTCAGCTTTTCAGCAGCGTCCTCAAACTTTGCTCCTTTTGGATTAAAAGAAGATAACATAGGCAATATGAAACTTTATTACCAGTGACACTGTTAAATCAGATGACAGATTGTACCAACATTAACAGTGACACCTCACTGAGATTAATAGGAGTATTTCTCAGGGAACTAGCTTGGCTCTGCATTTCAGGAGTTCTCCTTTCCAGCATCAAGCTCTGCCTTCTTTCAGAAAAGCTTAGCAGCTCTCTGCAGAAGTCTTCTGGCCCAGCCGCACCTATCCTAGCAGCAAGCAAGGAGAGCAAAATCTTTGCTTTTTGGAGAGCAAAATCTGCAATTTGTATCAGAAGAGCTTATTCATTACTGGAACTACAGAAACTGAGGGGCAAGTCTTGCCACAGCAGTTTACAAAACTGTTACCACCTAATCCTTTGCTCACTGTTGGCACCAGGAACAGTTGGTAAATAGGACTGAGAGCCATGAACAGTCAGACTGAGCCTGACATGCAGCCAAGCTGTCACGCTCACACTTCCCTGTGCTGGAGGTGGTTACCTGGCAGAGGTGACACGTGTAGCTTGGGAGATGACTTAAAAATGGCACAGCTGCCAGCGGATCCTGTCTCAGTCCTACTACGAAAGATGTTGACACTGGATATGGTTTATTTGTCTAAACCTGTGGTTTGCTTTGGTGTGCATCTACTAATCGCTTTTGTTCAGGGCTGGAACTGTTCAAAATCTCACTGTAAACAAGATATTAGATTAGAAGAATAGCATGAATACAACTTAATATTCTCCTAATTTATGCCCTGATTTGTACTGTACAAGGCAACACCACGTTCACCTTACAGAAATACACTTGACACGGTCCTTTCATTTAGTGAAATAACCCTTGCTTAGCAAAGTTGGGTTCGAGTAGGTAAGATTAGGGCACAGAGATGGGGGAACTCCGCCAGACAGTTTATCGAAGCAGTCTGGCCACTGTAACCTCGATTTGGAGCGGAGTAAATGATCCCATGCGGTTTATGTTGCCAGCAAAGCCGCGGCGTTTTGCTGTGCTCTTTTGCCACGGATGGACCCCAGGGCCAGCTAGGTGAAGTCACCCTGGTCCGTCCGTGCCGAATCCCTCGCAGAAAAGCTCCTACAGCTCCCAGACTGGGAAGAGGAAGCGTGTTGCCACCACCAAGCCCTCCTCTCCGATGAACGAGCTGAGACAATGGCGATTGAACCGCTGTCCCCAACAGCCCCCCCGGTACTGCTCCCTCCCCCTGCGAGACTGCGGGACGAGCTGCAGCCGAGCCCTGGGCACCGCCAGCCCTGGAACCGCCGCGGTGCAGCCATCCACTGCTTCCCGGAACCCAGCTCAGCCGGGCCACCCTCGGCAGCCAGGCCGCGGCTCCTGCTCCCATCCGGGCTGTCCGTCCCCCCGCCCCCCCCCAGCCCCACTCCCCGCTCCNGCCAGGGCCGGTTAAAGCGGCCGCCGCCTGCCCGGCTCCGCGCTCAGCACGCTCGGCTCCCGCCGTCCTGCGCGCCGTGGCTGCTCGGTCGCCAATGCGGGCCCAGAGCCCGGCCCGAGCCGCCCCCGGAGCCGCCCGTAGCCCCCCGGCCCGACCCCCCGCTCCNGCTCCGGACCCATGCGGCGGCTCCGGGAGCGGTTCCGGAGGTGAGCTCGCCGCGACCCCCCGCGGGGATGGGATTCCCCCTTCCTGCCCGAGCCGCTCCCTAGGGGATGGGACCCCCGGGCGGGGTGAGGGGTGGGTGGGGGAACCGCAGTTTTCTCGCCGGTGCCGGGCGGGGAGAGCAGCGAGGTCCTGACGGATGCGAGTGGGTGGGGGTGAGGAGGGTCTTTTGTTGGTGTGTTTTTTTGTTCATCGCCGCTGTTAAATGGGTGAAGGTTCGCGCATCCGGCCGTGTATCACAGCCGCGCATCGCGGCGCTCCCGTGGGGCCGACCTGTGGCTCCTGGGCCGGGCTGGGTCAGCACCCGCCGACTCCGTGTGGCCCCAAGGGGCCATGGAGCTCCTTGTTCTGCTGCCTCCGCGGGCGCGTTGGGTATCATAGGATCACAGAATGCTCTGGGTTGGATGCGCCTTAAAACTCATCTCATTCCACCCCCTGCCATGAGCAGGGATACCTTGCACTAGACCAGGTTGCTCCAAGCCCTGGTCTTGGATCCTTCCAGGCATGGGACAGCCACAACTTCTCTGTGACAGGGCCTCAGCACCCTCACAGGGAAGAATTTCTTCCTAGTATCCAATCTAAATCTACGATTTTTCAGCTTAAAAATCAACCCTCATTCAGCTTAAGATGCTGCTGATGTTCAGGGGAGATCGACTGGGTAACTGCAATCGTGGTTCTTGGATAAACATCTGTGGGCTTTGGTTCTTTATTGCTCAGAGTCCAGAAGCCAGGCCATAGCTGTTGATGGACAGCCCATCTCCTGTGTGAGGCCAATATCACCGTGGCTTCCCTGACCAGGTACCTGCTATAGGGCTGTCCCACTCTCCTTTCACCAACATGCTCAAGAAACTAAAACCAAAGTATTAAAAAGGAAATAAAACTGAAAGAGAAAAATATGAATGCGGTTGGATGTGGTTTCTGTGCTAGCTCACACCTTGGCTGGCTTTTTCCCTTTGCCCCTGAGCTCAGATGTGCTGCAGCATCTGGGGTGACTTGTGATTGCTGCCCACTCTTTACTTGAATTGCTGCTTTATTTACTTGCCAGAAGGCTAGGGAGGTTTTGAGGAGGTCAGTGGGATGTGCAGACACTTTTTTCCATGACCCAATCTATGCATGATAGCAGAGTTGTTTGTGGATTCTCAGAGTATTGCAGGTTTCCTTTTATCTTTAGTATCATGCTGTAAGTACATGAACCTTCACACTGCTTGTGATTTCACTGATATTTGCAAATAAGGGAACTGCTTCTGCACTGATCTGAATTATTTCTGTGCCTCAGATGTTCAGTGTTAGTAAAGATTATGTGAACGGTTACAAACAACAGCTAGATATTGTCAAATCCAGGAAGGAAGGTGCCTAGTGCAGAGGAATATGGATCTACTTTTAACTGAATGAATTTAAAGAAGAAATATCAGCCAATTTGGTCAAAGTAAGCAAGCTTTTTAAAAATCACTATAGTTTCTCTTCAAAATCTAATCTAAATGGTCATCAGGAGAATGTAGTGCAGATCTGTTTTGACCTGCTTGTAATTTTTAGTTTGTTTTCCTCTTGAAAACAAAGAGCCTAGATAACATCCTAGATGTTTAGATAACAAAGCATTTTTTAACCCCATTTGGTGTATGCTACTGCTGGTTTTGTGGCGTCACGCCCACCTTGTTGCAGTTTTTCATATGCTGTTATTTGTGGTTTATTAGGTCTAAATGGCTTCTGCTGCTGTTGGAAAGCACAAAGAAAGAAAGGCACAAAAAGAGGGAATGTGCTTTTAAGCTGGTAAAAGGAAGTATGAGGTCTTTTGAGCTGAATAAAGGAAATATACTTCCTGAAAGGACTAAAAAAATCCAGTTCTTTAAGGCCATTATCAGTGCTTGCTGTTTTTACTGACATTTTGCTTCGTGCTTAAGACAATAATTCATTCAGCAGATGGGAGTCGTCAATAAGGCAAGATTTGACTTCTCTTCTGCAGTTTGGGGTCTAAGCTTGCTGTGATGCCAGACAAATGCCATACAGATATGTGCAATGGATTTGGGGTTTTGTAATTTATTTTTTTAAGCTGGCTTTGCATGCAAAGACAAAGCATTAAGAACCGTTGGATTTTCCTTCTGCTTTGTCTCCCAAATACTATATTCTGTTAATTCTGGAATCTCTGTGAAACGTACAGCATCTGTTCCTTGGAAATGAATAAGAGCTTGATATTAGGGTCTGTCACAAAGGATGGATCAGTCTATATATTTAGTATTTAAAATATTTGAAGTATTTCAAGATCAGAGATGAAGTAGTATGAAACAGGGGGTATGAATTTCTTCACTCTTGTTTTAAATTGCCATATGTCTCTCAATACCTCTTTCCTGCTTATAGTGGGAATACGTTCAGCAAAAGTTGTTTGTTTGCTGGGATATTCTGAGTCTTGGACTTCTTGGCCTTGAGCATATCCTGAGCATAGAGAATTTAAATTGTGAGAAGGAACTCACAGCCCACTTCAGTGCAAAAGCATTCTGCTCTCCTGTCTGGCTGCAAGCAGTTCTTAGTCTCTTAATTTCAGAAATTTCTTCTTCTGGTATTGAAAGCATTAATATTTTATTTTAGATATCTTGAATTGTCAGTATCTTAAATGGAGAAGTATTTATGGATCCTTGTGAGATGTGCTGCATCTCCTCTGATTAAATGACTCTGGTTTCACCAGATCTGCTATTAAAGAATACATTAGAGATTTGTTGGAGAATCAAAAAGGCTTCAATTAAAAATATTTCCTGTAAACTGTAGTGCAGTTCAGTGGGACTTTATCAGACTGTCCTGCATTTGATAATAACTGTAATGGCTGTTATAGAGAACCTTTGTCTAGGAGTAAACAGCGTCTGAATGCTCTTTACTGAGCTTCCCCTTGTAAACAGGTGAGATTATAATTCCCACAATTATCTTTTCCAGATGAGGTAAACGTGATCTGTAGACAGGAGGAAGAACAATGTCCCTGTGTTGGAGTATTCACAAAGCAGGAAACAAGAAGCATCCATTGTTGGTGGTGGCATGGGGTTTATTTGCTTTTTTATTTATCTTTAAGAAAGCAGAGCTGTTTTGCCTCTAGTGTGTGAATAAGTCTGCAACCACATTCTTCTGCATTTGTGTTGCAATGTCATACATGTCTATATATGCAGGACTGACTTTAACAGTGTGTGTCAAAATAATTTTCCTGGTTTTGATGAGCACATCAGTAATATAACAGAGCAGCTATTTTCTAAATTCACATTTCTTTCTTAAGACTTTAAACCTAAACTGCCAAGCTGGAAATTAAATGAACCTTCATAGAAGCACTGGCTAGCATTATTGCCCTCCAACCACCTCGTTAACGATCCTCTCTCTGAAGTTGTTCCTGATAACGTTTATAAATAGTTAATTATCAGAGGGCAGAGGGGAATAACTGAAATTTTGCTTTACTAAAACTGTTGCCTGCTCAGTGACCTGAGCAAATGCTTTCCAGTGTTTGGCATCAGGATCTGCAGCCTGTTGAAGGCAATCCCTCATAGGAGAGGTGCAGGTCCATCAAATGTGCAGCAGAGTTGGTGCTGCAGCATTGAGAGGCTCATTTCTGCAAGGCAGAGGTAAAGCTGAACACTTCCCCTCCTGCCAAAACAAACTGGTGGTGTTGGTGTTATTGTTGTAAACACTGAGGTTAAGGGGATGGGTGAGGTGTTTCTAATGCTGGAGTTCTGCTGGAGCTCTGGTGCAGAATATTTGTGTCATTCCTGTGCTGCCACAAACAAAACAGGGAAAAAACCCAACTTTTTGCAGGTAACATAGCAAGGATAGATGACTGTGTTCTGTTCTACAGGTAATAAATGTCTTTTAAATTAGTGACAGTAAGAGGTCCTAATTTCTAAAGTGTTTGTTCATCATTCTAAAATCTAACATTACTCCTAGATCCAATGTGATTGCTTCAGAAAGATGCAGTGTATTTCCTACTGAAAAAAAAGGAAAAAAAAATTAAAAGTAGTCTATTGTTGGATAATAGAAGATCCCACTAGGAGGCGTCAATTATTTATAGATTTTTATATGATAATGGTATCTTACATAGAAATTTGGAAAAACAGGAATTGTAAAGCTACTACAGAGTTTAAGCTTACTCCTTTTGGTTTGAGTTTGTTTGACTTTTTTTATTTTTTTACTTCTTGTGAGACTTCCAAGGTACCACCACAGAGAAATGTAATAATACTCTAGATGTGGTAAGTGAAAAGTTTCCCATGACTTTGAATTTATGGAGTTGGACAAGGGCAGTCCAAACCTGGCCACTTGCTGATCCAACAGATGTTTTTATTTTTAAACATTTTCCTAACTTGGAAGCAGAACTGAGCAAGCTGAATGTTCCATCTTTAGAAGATGCCGAGATGGTGTTCAGCAGCTGTTGAAGACATCTAAGCACTGGGAAAAAGTAATTTTCCAAATATTCTGCGTGCCTTTGTGAGGAGAGTGTCATTGTCCTCTTGGAGAGGAGATCAAGGTGCCATTTGTCACAGACAAAAGAACTACCATTTTTAACCATATATTAACTCCTGCAGGGTTATTAATTTGCTAACAACCATTTATGTTCTGTGTCTGTAAATTAAATCCACATTTTCTTAGCTTTTGTATTAGTAGCAATGAAACTGTTCCTTCTGATTGCCACCGTTTGGGGAGGGATCATGACACAGTGTTATTTTCCCAATACTGCTACATTTTCATTTATCAGTT
>VZUA01085154.1:121012-148362 GCA_013401035.1 Horornis vulcanius
TTTATAAAAGCAGCTTGTGCGGCTCCTCAATCCCTCAACTCCAAACATCTGAAGTATGTTTGACTTTGTCCTCAGTCTCTTATCTCCGGTGTGGCTGAGTTAGTTGCAGATATGAAAGCTCAAAGTAGTGTCCAGGACTCTTCAGTTCTAGAAGGTGCTCTGTTCTTAAGGATCCCTTGTGTGTATTTCATAAATAACCAACATACAGCTCTGTGGTGCTGGTAAAAACAGAATCACCTTGGTTTTGCTTATAGACATAAAGTTGACTGAAGCTTCTGTGTTCTTAAGCCAAGGGTCTCATGTACAGCATTATGTAAATATATGCTTATTTGCCTAGGGAATGAAGCAACATTCTGTTAGTTAGCACAAATATGTAGTTTATCTCATAATCCTTGTGCAAATCTTGTTTGCTCTGGCCAAAAGGTTAGATTTCAAAATAGCTGGCAGATATTGCTGTGCTCCTTAGCAATTTCAGTTTTCACCTAGTTGAAAAACAGGTATGTTTTACTTCTGCCTGTTAGCAGGAGGTGACAGCCAAGCTGGATCAGTGTTTTCTGGTAGGCTGCAGTTTGTGGTGGAGCTGTCTAATTGCTTTCTGAGCAGTCAAACTACCTGCTAAAACCCATGATGAACTGTTAAAATAAATACACAATCACTTTTGATCAATATATAAAATCTTGAAAAGGAAGTCTAAGCTGGGAAAGCACAGAAAAAGCTGGGGGGGATGTTTTCATCTCCTTTGTGTTGCAAACTTACTAAATGTTAGATGGTCAAATGACTGAGTTTTTCCTGCTAGATTACGGTGTGAGTTTTCAATTAGACATTGATAATTCTACAAAATAGAATTCAACAGTGGTTCTCCAATATATTTTTATTCCAAACTTTCATTAATAATTCAGGAAGCAGTCAACTTCTTCTTTGAGTATGGCTGTACTTCTCAGTAAGTATCCCACCTGGTTTTGGACTTAGAAATACAGAGGAATCAGTTCATGGCAGCTGCTTGATAAGAAAACAAAAGCAACAACAACAAAAAAAAAAAAGGATAAAGGAGGTTATAGAATCCCAGGTAAAACTTTTTGGTACAATGCCAAAAAGGTAGCTTTGTGTGGCATGGTAAGGTATCTTCAAATTTCTTACTTGTAAGGCTATTTTAAATGACTTGCATTGGGTGTTCTTTTTAGGTTTAAATGAAGCATTGACTTGCCTTCAGATACTGGGGGACAGGAATGGCAGCAAAGTAGTTGAAAACAGAAAAAAACTGTTCTCTGTGTTCAGAGGAACAGGAAGAAAACTGCATGAGAAAAGCAGTGGTTGTGAGAATTCGAGGGGAGAGATGGCTTTTTCATCATGAAGCTCTCTGGTGTATGTAAGGTTTATCAGACAAAAGGTAGGCCCTGTTGTGTTAAAACTTCAGGATTTAGACATGGCTTGCTTTATGCTACTTTAAATGTTTCTTCCAACTGCCTTAAAAGGAGTAACTATTCTTAAAATTCATTATAGTCTGTATTCCAGGCTGGGTTAGTGAAGTGCATGGAAGAGCAGAAGTAGTATAAATATTTAAAAAATGAGACTTGGAGCATTTAGAAGGCCATTTAAGCATGGAAGAAGGGGTCATCAAAATTTTAGAAGGGCTCTTCTGATGAAAATGTCTCCATTCCCACTGACTGTTCTAAGCAGTTTCTCTGCTCTCTGTGTGTTGCACAACCCAGGTTGCTTGTGGGCCTCCCACTCCATATTACTGGTCTCCTAAAATGAGGGGAAAATTGAAAAGTTGTGAGAGATGGTAACAGGAGTGCACTCCTGGAGGAGGCAGCTGGAGACAGGCACAGCCCTTCATGGTTCCCTCTGCGTCACATTTTTTGGGACGGGGCTGGCAGCTTTATTGCTCTTTCTGTTGCCTTCCTTTCCAGAAAGGAAGTGTGTGGACCATCTTTGTGCCCTTAATGTTTCCCTCCCAGTGAGAGGCTTGTGAGATTACAGCAGTAAGACCATGCCCTGCTGTAGGGCCTCATACATTAAAGGGCATTATTGCTGCCTGCATGATGTGCAAGGAAAATACCTTCATTTTCCAGGAATGTTATATACAAAAGCAAAACTTCCAGCAGGTTTTTAAAGCTCTCCATGGCAGAGATTGTCTGGAGAAATATGGAAAGAATGCAGGTAACATACTGACCAGTAGAGCAGTATCCTAAACAATCCCAGACAGGTGGAAGGTGTTGGATATTTTGCTGGAAGTTGGTAACCAGAGAGTGTAATTTCCCTGAAGTGACCTTGATCAGGTTCACAGCTTATTGTGTCAACCTCTTTCCTTGCCTTAAGGCTTTTTACTCGTTGTGACAGCAGAGTTTGTGGTAGTTGGTGCCCTAAAATACACCACACAGAGGTTGTGCTGAAATCTATTTTGAAAGACCACCTGTAGATGTAAATAAACATGTTTTAATCCTTTATCTTACTCCTTATTGCAAAGAGCTTTTAACATCATTCTCTCATTTTGTTCTGGCATTTCTCTTGAAAGCTTAGGAAGCTGCTGCCTTCTGTCTTATTCTGCAGATCTCCCTTCCAGCCCCACTTCTGATGCCGCCAGGATTAATCAAGGTGCTAAAATTAGTAAATTTGCACATCACAGTTTTGGGTTTGTTCACAGTACATTAAATTACTGGGTTTGATATTCACTTGGAAGGCTTGCAGTCTATGATGAGATAAGCCAAGATTTTGTGACTTGTAGCTGCATTTTTTTTTTTCTAAGGAATATTGGCAACTAAGAAATGCTTTGTCATGGTATAAAATGACACAGCAAAATCCCACTCATTCTGTTAGCTCTGATTCTCTGACTCCTTTTTTGGTAAATTCCCCTCCTCTTAAGGGTTTTTTCCATTCTGAAATCTGGAGATTAAAATACAACTCTTGTGCAAGTAACTTTTTCAAGTGAACATGGGAAAATCTGCCTTTTATGAACTAAAGTTTTGTATTTCTTTTGTAAGATGGGTAAAGCCCACTGTACCATATGTTATGGCACTGTCATCTAAAGAACTTTCATCCAGTTGGCTGGAACAGCAGGGTATCTTTTCTGCATTTTGTATTTAATCTAGCTATTTTTGGCCAAAAAAAAAGGAGTGATAAAACATCTCTTGTTTTGTCTGACTGTTCCCATGGTGCCTATCAGGGACAGAGAGGAAAATGGTTCCGAAAAGAACACTTAAAAAAAACAATCAGTCCTTCTCATGGAATACAGTGCTGTTCCCTGTGAGAGGTAGAATTATTCTTTAAAGCAGGACAAGGCAAAAAAGGGATTAAGGTCTTTTTTCATGTGCTGTACTCTTGATTCTGAACGTGCAAAGAAAGAGGTGATAAACGAATTGCTTCTTTGTTTTCACCATATCACTTTATACACAATAATTAGTGGAAAAAGTGATTGACACTGGACTTTGTTTTGGCCCATTTGAGCATCCCATGTCACAGCTTAGCTTGTGGAATATTTATTTGAGGAAATTAGTAAAAAGCTGGGGTCTCTGTGTAAGAAAGGCAGGTTATTCTGTATAACATCTAAATCTAAAGCCCAAAGAGGCTCTTTTCCTATGAAGTTGTCTCTGTCAGAGTCCCTGAGCAGCTCATGCCTAGGCTGTTGGAAGGAGTTAGTAGGAATTTGCTATTTTACCTGGTATTTATGGATATTTAATCTCTCTGAAACGTTTTACTTCTCTGTCAAGTTTAGTCAAAACTGAACTTTGTACCAAAAATTAGTAAGGAAAGTGAGGAATGTGGATACAGTGGGACTGTAGAGCTTAGAGCCATGGTTACACCACCATTTCTAGGGCTGCATATCCTCCTGTCCCCTGCAAAAACTAAATGAAACAGCTGTCACATCTCATCAGTTCCTGGCTGTCCAAGGGGTTTCAGCCACACTTCATTCACGCTGTGTGTCATGTGGAAAACAGGAGTGACTGATCTCCTGAGGAGTGACACATTTCAACCTTCCGTGATTTTGGGGGCCATCCAGGATGTGTGCATGGAAACTTAGGGTTGGTGATAAGTGAGAAGCCAGGCTGGCAGACTCTTTCTGGCCTTAAAGTGCATGAAGTCAACTTCCATAGTTTCATTACAAGGCTCAGGAAGTGTTTTCACCTCTAGTCCCAATGCTGTTAATGTATCAATATCATACTTTCTATTTCCATGTCTCTACAGCTTTTGGCACAAATATACTAAATTTTGCAAAACATAAGGAAATTTAATAGTAATGAAGCTACAGCTGATGTACTTCAAGGCCAGAAGGAAAAGCCACTTGTTTTTTGTTGTTATTCTCCGGCTCAACCAGCTGCTTCTCAAATCCATTCTGTTTGCTTTGCATCCTCTGCACTGAGCAGATCCTCAATTTGCTCTAGTCTGTAATTACATAAAGGACAGACAAGTCAGCCTAGACTAGAACTTTGGAGTCTGAGCTATCAAACCTGTAATGCAAAGTGGCCAGATTTGTTTAAACATTGCTTGTTCCTAGCTTTACTGTTTAACATATAAGACTTGGGTTAAACTACCAAGAATTTAACCTAAGAAGCTTATTTGCAATTCAAGGGAACAAATTAACATCTTAGACATGCTGTAGGGCCTGGAAGGGAATTTGTGCAGTGTTTGTAATTCAGAAGACTGATTTGACAATGGAAGGAGATGGATAGCAATGTCTGAGTCAGTGAGCTCTCTTCTTTAAATACTTGTTGGGTGTTTTTTGGGCTTTTTGGGGTTATTTTCTCCTTCCGTCCCTTTTTCTATTTGCCTTTTCCCTCCCTTTTCTATTAGCCTATAGAGGTATATATTGTATTTTATTCTGGAAGGGAGTGTAGTTTTAAATGTATGTGAGGCCTGCAGCCACTTCTTGGATGCTTCATTGCAAGCATGGTAATTTTATCATGATGTTTGAACGGGGCCTGTTTTGGAAGAAGTGAATTAAAGATGCTTGAGTGGGAGGTGGGAAGGAAAACAGAGTTGGATATGCTGCATTAGAAGAACATCTTTGTGCATTTAAAATCTGTTCATGAGAGAAGTTTGCAGCTAATTTATTTATGATAGCTTAAACCAAAGTTCTGCAAAACTGTTGCTTAAGTCCTGCAACTGCACTTTGCTAAATGCTTTGTTTTTCCATTTGGGATTCCAGTTTATTTTTTCTGTCTTGTGCTCTGTGTCTATGGACAAGAGATGGCTTAAATTCAAGCCTAGAGGAAGCTTAACATGGTTTTAAAACATGAGGCAGAATGTGAAAATGAAACCACTGCTAATACTTACAGAATTAGAATTTGCTGTCAAGGCTAGAGGAGTTGGTAACCATCCCTGGTACCATGGGGGGAGAAATTTAGCAAAACCGGGTCTAACCTATGCCTGAGATACTGTTGAATTTCTG
Organism: Horornis vulcanius; assembly: GCA_013401035.1. Taxonomy (NCBI): domain Eukaryota; kingdom Metazoa; phylum Chordata; class Aves; order Passeriformes; family Scotocercidae; genus Horornis; species Horornis vulcanius. Next base: position 126,399 of record VZUA01085154.1, read on the forward strand.
GCGCTGATGTCAGTACAAAACGAAATGACAAAGCTCTCTCTGGCTGGGGCTGAGTTCTCTGCCTGCTGGCGCTGCTCTGTGGGTGGCACCACGGCAGAGACTTGACAATGGCCTTTTGTTTTGCCAGTTCCTCATTGTTCCTGCCATCGTGGGTAGTGCCCTCCTGCATCGGCTCTCCGATGACCGCTGGGAAAGGATCACAGCATGGATGTACGGGGTGGGGCTCTGCGCCCTCTTCATAGTCTCCACTGTGTTCCACATCGTTTCCTGGAAAAAGAGTCACCTGAGGTAGCAGGAGAAAATGTTTCACTTTCTCATGATTTTTCCCCATTGTGTTTCTCAGTCAAAACCAATTTTACAGGATGTCGGAGTGGTACTTCCTACTGAATCATGATAAATGATAAAACAACCTTGATTTTTTTTAAGAAATAGTCAGCCAAGCTCATGTACCAGTGAACTTCAGTGTCTGCTGCCTTGTCACAAAGATATGTTTTTGTAGACTCTAGTGGCTTTTAATCCAGAAGCAGAATGGGAAAAACAGAATGTAAGTGGTTGATGGATAATATCCCGTTGCAGATACAAAGATACTGTCTGGGGCTGTGGCATGCTCAAATGCTTTGAGGAGCGCAGCTTTTGCCAATGCCCAGCTAACGAGCAGGAAACCTCCTTGGGACCAAGGCAGCAATAGCAAAACTGACATGTGATTTATTATTTTTGTTTTATTTTTCTCTTGTAAGACTCCTAAATAATTCTGGGCCATAAATTGGATTTAGTCACTAAATAGTAACAGTGTCTGGATTAGGCAGAGTTGATGTGACAGGGGATGCAAGGTGGGGTGGAGAAGAGGAGAGGACTGGAGAAGTGCTCAGCTCTTTTGTGTCTCAGTTCCTCCACATGGTTTTAAGAGGGGTGGAGGTGATGTCCCAAAGCAATTCCAAAGCGTGTCAGGAAAATGAGATGATGTAAAAATCATTCAAAAATGTGTCATGGTGACCTGTTCTGTCTCTCTCTCCCTAGAACAATGGAGCATTGCTTTCACATGTGTGACAGAATGATGATCTATGTCTTCATTGCAGCATCCTATGCACCATGGTAAGAAATGGGAACCAGAGCTGCAGAGTCAAAGCTTTTCCAAAGTAAACAGTTTGTCATTGCAACTTTCGAAGATCTCTAGATGCCTTTTTGGATGCAGTTGACCACGTTCTGTGTTGTAATGCAATTGTAATCCTGGGCCTTGCTGAACAGAAAGTGATGCTAGAAAACATCAGAAAGTAGATTATTTATATTCCACATACCTCATTCATGCTTTCCACCCATCAATGCAAACACCTTCTGCCTCTCTGTGGATAAAATGTCCTGGTGTTTGTTCCCCCATCATTCAGAGTTAAAGCTCTTAAGTATTTATTTATTTTTATTAATCCCTGCTGCTCTTGTGTCAGTGTGATCTGTTCATCACTTTTGTCTCTTGGAATCTTTGTGTCTCCAGGTTAAATCTCCGTGAGCTGGGACCTCTGGCATCTCACATGCGATGGTTTATCTGGCTGATGGCTGCTGGAGGAACCCTTTATGTATTTCTCTACCATGAAAAGTAAGACTTATTCTTTACATTTAACTTTAAACTGAAAATAATCCTCAGAGAGCAAGACCAAACTTTTTTTTGTTCTGAAGATAAACTACCAAGGTTCTCATCAAATAAGAAAATTTTAAGTTGTCTCAATGTTTTATTCTCATTGGTACCTACTGCAAGTGAAGGCATCTAGGCATATTTAGAGAGGGTATTGCCTGCAACTCTACAATGCAGAGATAAACACTAGTTTTAGTTTTGTCATAAAACACTGGTTATCTATCTGCACAAAAAGCTTTTTGAATAATAACCCCATACCAACACATAATTTAAAATGTCCTTTCTTGCTATTGAAGGAAATGTTCATCCTTTTGTACACCTCCTTAAATGACTCAAATCATTCCTTTTTAGGTATAAGATCGTTGAACTCTTTTTCTATTTAGCGATGGGATTTTCTCCTGCTCTGGTAGTGACATCCATGGTAAGAAATGTGACTATTAACAGTGCAAACAAACAAAACTTGCCTTTTATAACCAGCTTAAATTCCAGTGCAGCTCTTTCCTCTGCAGAGATGTTCATTTTAGTACACTGTACTTATAAATATTCTCTGCAGAGCAACCAAATACAATCAGTTACAGTTTGGATCTATAGTTCACATTTCAGTGAAAAGCTGCCTTGTTTTTTTCTATCTGGGCTGCATTGTGTAGATAAAGAGAGCCTGTGTTTCTTAGTGCATCTGAAAAGCATCCTACTCCAAACGTATTTATAGTTACACATTTTAAATAATGTTGATTAATCCTCTCTGCTGCTAAGATAAACCTGACACAATTTCAAGTTAATGCTTAACTGGCTGTATCAAAGTCTTGCTGGTAGGATCTGCATTAAACTCACACTTCCACAGAGTAATGTGGTTTTCTTTGTCTCCATGTTTGTCTGCTCTGCTGATAAAGCAAATGATCAATCTTGTTTTAGTTCTTGAGCTGTCCCAGTATAACTTCTCTAGTGCGATGGGGACATGGTATATAAACAGATTATTATGCATTTCACAAAATGTAATATAAATACACTGCATTTCTCACTTGTCCATATGTCCCACCCAACATTTTCTGAGCTGTCACAGCCAGCTCCCTTTGCTTGGGGGAGAAAACCACTTTGTATTTTGTCCATAAATACACTTTTCCTCCTTTACACCCTGTCCCTGACTTGTCGTTGTTCCCTGGCAGAGCAATACCGAGGGACTGCAGGAGGTGGCCTGGGGAGGCTTGATCTATTGCCTAGGTGTGGTGTTCTTCAAGAGTGATGGGGTGATCCCCTTTGCCCACGCCATCTGGCACGTTTTTGTGGCTACAGCAGCTGCTGTCCATTACTACGCCATTTGGAAGTACCTGTACAGGAGTCCTGCAGACATCATTCGTCACTTATGAGATTATGGATATCTCTGTATCTATAGATATATACAAAAAATAATCTGCACTTGGCCTCTGTAACAGTATTATTTGACTTAAAGAATTTGGGGGAATTGGAAAAATTGCACAGCAAAACTGCACTGACTTTGGTAGTTCTGTGAACACAATTACTGTGAACTGATGTTTGTGTCCTGCCATTGCCCATCACATGGCAAGTGCTGTAAATAAGATACTGTACTGCAGTAACCAAGAGTCCATTCCATGTTAAAAGAACTGGCTACCTGATGTTTACAAACAAATTTTGTATGCTAGTTTAATTTTACAGTTTTTAACTACGTGAATTTTTTCTAAATTAGTGATTCAAATGGTGAAGTCAGTGCAGTAGTGAAAACATAGTGCTCTTGACCTGAAATTGGTTTCTATCACCTTTCCACAAGTCATTTCTTAAACATGAATCAGAGACAACTAACCTACTTTTACCACCCATTATCTTGGTATAATGTGACTTTTATAAAAACTTTTTTGTGTTTTTTGTAAACTTTAAAAATACATTTATTGAACTGAAGACACACAACTGTCATCTATGCAGTTACTCATGTTGCAAACTCTTGCACGTAATGGTTACATTCCACACCCTGTCCTGAGGAGCAAATGTACCTCTTCTGAAGGTTGTATTGCAGCTGTAATTGCAATAACCACTTTCACAAACTAAAACCTAAATGTGATTCTGCTGAGCTCTAAAAAGGCAGCATTCTGCTCATTTACAGTACCACTGAACCAGACCTTAAGTTGGCTTTATTCATGATGAAGAGCTGTAAAAGGAATAGCTGAGGTGATTTTCTCCTCCAGGTTCCCAGTTGTACCTGTGCTGCCCAGGATGGGGGCTCGTGTGGGGAATGTCCCCCTTCCAAGCCAGGGTCACTCGTTTCCCCAGCCCATGTACACACATGTGGCACTGCGGCTTAGATTTCCAAAGGGACTTCAAAAGCTGGTGGTACCAGTCAGTTTGTGGAGTGGTTCTGCTGGGAGATCCAGGTGGGAGCAGCAGCAGAGCATTGCTGGTCACCTGAAGCTCAGGATTCTTCACAAGCACAGCCTGGCAGGGAGCAGAGCTTGGAGAACTTGATAGGGTGTCACTTGTCATCCTGGGACTTCACACAAAGTCCAGCTGGTCTCTGTTACTGTCTGTCTGTACAGGAAATCCAGCTGTGGTAGCAAGTCATGACTGTAGAATGTGTGCTCTAATGACCAGTGTAGAAGAGTCATTGTAATCCTGTTTGTCCCATAATTGTATCCTGTACCACTATGTAATGAATGTCTTATATTAAGATTGACTTTATCCTTTTTATAATTTACTCAGTTTTTCATTGTCAGTATTTAAAAACAAAACCAAAATGTGTTGCCTTTTTCAGATTTTGTTCTGGATATTGCCTGTCTGCAAACAATATAATAGCAAGATGGGGTGTTTTAAAGGTCCTGTTTCACTCAGATTTGCCAGAGGGTCTCAAGTTTTAGAATATTTACATTTGTATAGGGAATTTTCCAGAAGGACAAACTCTAAATTCGAGACACTGAAAAATTGCTTTATGGTGGTAGCAGGTGATCAGAGAAGTGGCAGCACCATAGCAAACTCATGAGCTGCCCCAAAAGAGAGCAAAGAGAACAGCTGGGAAGGTGATTCTGCTACAACAGTCTTGCACATCTGGATGCCTCAGTTTTTTAACATTGTGTCTATTTTAATATTTTTCACTTTTTGTGAGTCCATATATTTTGTTGAAATGCAGTACTGCTAAAACCACTAAAATACATGTAAAGGTTTTCTGTAGTCAAAAGTTAAACTATTGCTTGAATATGTTTGTTTTAATTTTAAGTTAATTTTTCATGGCATTTGCTTTTTGGAGTGTTTGAAATGGTTTTTAAAAAGTTTCAATTCGCCAAAAATATTTTGAATTACTGTATTCTGGTCAATATGATATTGAATGTACTAGACTAACAATAAATATTTGGTGCAATTTGGAAACTCTTGTATTTTTGGTGGTTGCTTTTTCCCCCTCCATCACTTGGGCAGGGCAGTTAGGGACTGACACTCTGGCTGCTGCTGACAAAAGGGATCCTGAGTTGAAGCTTAGGACCCTCGTGCCTGCTGAGCCAATGCTTTAAAAACAGTAGGAAAGGCTGCAATCCAAATGATTCAAATTTTAGTATGGAAAGAAATATATTTCTAAATTTTGGTCAATATTTAGAACTTTTTCCCTTTTGCTGTTCTGGGTCAATTTTCTTAGACCATTATATATTGGGATTTTTTTTTTTCGGCTTAGAACATTGAAATACATAATTTTGCTCGTATCCCTGGAGGAGTATCACTGCATAAAATATAGACAAGCTGAATTAAAAATGTGTTTCTGTCTGAAAAGCAAGCATATAAATTAGTCTTTTTTTTTTTTTTTTCCCTCTTATCTAATTGCAGCTCTTGAGGCTGATTCCTCTCAGGAGTAGGGATAGTGCTTTTTCCAGTAATGCTTGCTGCAGTACAGAGATGGGATTTCTTTGTCTTCTTGAGGCAAATGTTTTTGAAAGCACTTGCTTCTGTGTTTTCTATGCCTCTAGAAAGTGCCTTGAGAAGTGCAACAAGTAGGCTGAGTCTAAAGGAAGCAGAATAGCAAACATTTCAGACGGACCTTTCCAGAAGATGTCTGGGATGCAGCAGGTACTTTGAATATTCTCAGGTCATGTTTTAATAACACGGTATCCTGTGCATCAAAAAATAATTCTGTTAAGTAAAGGACTTCATTTAAGGATTTATCTAAGAGTGCTCATGTGAATTATATTGGTTTAAATTAAACAGCGACGAATGCATAAATACAATATTCATTTTTCTTCTTGTTAACAAAAAGAGGTCTAAAAGGTGTTCCAATCCTGTCTGCTCTGCATTCCTCTTAAGTATTTGTGATTATGACCATCTCCCAGTTCTAGGTAAGTAAGAAAGTCCTTTCCAAGGAGGCTTGAGTGGCTTTGTGGGACCCTTCCAACTCAGGATATTCTATAAAATGCGCATTATTTGGGCTGGAATGAACAAGTTAAAGAGAAGATACTAAAACTTTTCATCATTTTTTCCTGCTTAAATGCCCCTCCTGCTTAGAACCTCTACACACTTTTTTACTTGGGTCTGATGTGTTTAGCCACAAGATGTTCCTGAAGGCCAAGGCTGTCATGGTCACATCATGTGCTTGACTGAATCTTTTCTCCACGCTTTGCTATTTTTAGAGTGCAGGATGTTGGGCTCTGCTGCTGATTGCTTTCACCCATCAATAGGTGCCATAAGGTTAAAGCTAAAAATAGTTGACAGAAGAGTGATCAGGATGGCATGGCCAAGCTGGCTCCAGGGTGTGGGTGCTTTCTGCCTTCCCTTTCTCAGCCTGTGCCATGGACCACTGTGCTCCAACAGCCAGAGGCTGCTCCTCCAGCCTGCTGCTTGGGAGTGTTTCAGTCATCATTCATGTGAATAAATTCACCAGCCACTCTCAGAGGGAAGAGAATGGACATAAGACACCTGAGACGTTCTCTAGTGGCTGTTGGAAGTGTTGGGCTGCCATTAACTTGGCATTCCCAGCACTGCCCAAGGGGCAAAGGCAGCAGTGGTGTAACGCTGTCCTGAGGCTGAGCACCCTAGGCTGCTCAGCCTTGGGGTTGGCGCGAGCTTTGCAGCCTGCCTGGAGAATTCAGTAGAGAGCACCTGTCCTAGGTGCCAGCTGAACACTCAGAGAACTTCCACTCACAGGTCCAAGCCCCAGGCAAAACAGAGCTCCCTTGATAAAAGGGTTTTCAGATTCATATTTGGGTGGTGTTTGGGGGATGGTGTTTTGGTACTGAGCTGGGTGTCTGACACTGGGTTGTTTCCAGCCCAGTAACCCTCCTCCTGTGTGTGGCGAGCAGTAAGGGTGGCAGTGCTTGTTCACTTTGCAGGGTGCTTGCTCCTAAGGATAAGCTGGGGAACCAAAATCCTGTTGCAAAAGGATGGCAGAGAGGCCAGTTTTATAACATAAATTACATCATTGGCTAATGAAGCTCGTGTGCTTTCAGGGTTCTGTTCAGATGTCTCTGTTGCTTAGCAGCCCCAGCCCTGCTGGCATGGATTTGAGTGTCCAAATCCTTTAGGGCCTTTGCAAATCTCTCTTAAATTTTTAGAGGTGAAAAGCTGTTGGTAGAGACTGAATGAGTGGTTTAGCTCCAGCAGGCACCTCCTCACTGTCTGGTGGGTGGTGGTAACTTCCAGGAGAGGCTCAGAGGTGTGACCAGACATGGCATGTGGCTCCTGTGACACAGCCAGCCAGCAACTGAGCCATTCAACAGGACATTCAGAGCAGCCCACAGGATGTTTGGATTGAGAGCGGTACTTATTCTGGATGTTGAAACACTGAAACCCACCCATAACACCTACTGAACATGGGGAACCTTGTGGCACTTTTGGCTTCAACCAGCAAGGATAGCCTCTTAAATGCTGGAGGATTGAGCACTGTTGCTGTGGGAACTCAACTGTCTTCTCTAATCAAAACCCATGAACATGGGAAGCTCAGGATTGGTCCAGGAGGGGAATATGGATTTTATTTTTTTAATATGTGTCTTAATATATGAATATGTTTGAACAGAAATGGCTTTTGTCTTGAAGCTGATGGTGGTGCTGAGCAGCTTAATCAGCCTTCTGCTAAAACACTGAAAATAAAGATTGAAAAGGACTGTGAGGTATTTTTAGCCCCTCCTCTGCCTGTGGGTGGGATGGACACTGCCTGTCAGTCCTGACAGGCTTGTTCTATAAAGCCTCTAATAATGGGGATTTTGCAATCCTCCCAGGCAGTTTATTTCAATGTGTCACCCACTGCCCTCTTGATTTTTATTTTTTTTTTTCTGGCTGGCCAAGCACTGCTTTCTTTGGTGTATTTTAAGCCTGTTACTCCTTGTCCTGTCTGCAGCAGCTCAAAGAAACCAGGCAGGTTTTCTGTAGCTGGAGACTCCTTCCCTTGCTTTCTTCTCCTCTGGATTTAAACAAACTCGGTCCCTTCAATCTTGCTTCCCTGCCACCTTGTTTGACAGAGCCAGCAGGGTGTTCCAGGCTCCAGACACTTTTCCCAGCTGATGCTGTGACACAGGGACATGAGAAATTAGTGACAGTGCAGAAGGAGGGAGAGATGGAAGCACAAGCTGTAACCCCATGTTTCAGGAGAGGGGCATCAAGCCAGAAAATTAACTCTACCCCCCAAACCACACAGCATCCCAGGAGGGCAGCTCTTCCTTCTTTGTAGCAATGAGGAACAAAGACACACAGACCTCCTTCTTGCTTGCTTCTAGGGAAACCCTTTCTTGCAAAAACCTAAGCCTTTTAATGCTCTAAACTTAAGCAAAACAAGCAAGCATTGGCTGCCTGCTGCTGTGGTGTCACTGTTCACATGTCCCTTTACCCATCCACCTTTTTGATCACGCAGTGTCCACACTTCTCCCCAGCCAGTCACTGCCCCACACACGAGGTGACCACATGCCAGCTGTACAATTGGTTCTCTGCTTACATGACCTATATTTTACCTTGCTGTTAGCTGAACCTTTCCCAGAGTGCTTTCTGGTGAGCAAGAGTGAACAGAAGTTAACAGGATTTCTTATCTCCTGCATCTCCCCCTTCTTTGTTTAGTCAATAAAATCACACCAAAGACAATTAGGCCATATGCTACTAAATGTTTAAACCATACCCCAAAGGAGAGGTCATCCACAAGATTAGAAAAAGCTGAGCAAATTCTGAAACATTTTCAGATGTAATATGACCAAGCAAGGAGGAGGGGGAGTAACCCAGTAACAACCCTTCAAGAACACCAACATATGCCTGTGATATGAACCAAGTGCACATGGTATCAGTGTGGGTAGCATCATTCATTTGCTCTGTCCATCTTAGTGGCTAAGACACTTACAGTGCCTTTGCCAGCCAGGAGGGCACAACAAATGGCTGCACACACCACAAAGGAACCCATTTCACGTGGTGACCTGAGGAGACACAAGCATAACCCATGCCTTATGTCAGTAGATCTAAGGGTCCTTTCTATTGCCCTGTTAACAGGTCCTTTAACCATCACTGGAGGTCTGAGATGAGCATTTGTATCAAAAGAATATTGTGTTTCACATGCTGTTTGGCCAACCTCATCTTGATTCAGAAAACTGAGAACATAAAGACTTTTGCTGACCTGTCATGTGGGCACCCTGACTTCCCCTTCTTTTATTTTTCAAGCATGGTTTTCAATGCCCTGTGGGCACGTTCAACAACAGCCTGCCCAGTGTGAAACTGGGGGAATACCTGTGTTGTGGGAGACACCCCAGTGTTCTAAGAATTGGCGAGTCCATCCAGAAGTGTAGGCAGGCCCATTGTCTATTTGAATAGTGGCCAGAGGGCCCAAGGAGGCAAAGGAGGTGAGCCCGTGCTCAGTGACATCGTGGGCCTTCTCTCCAGTGAGGGCAGGTGCCATTGAGAAACAAGACTAAGTGTTGACAGTGTGAACATATTTCAAAGAACCAGATTCTGGAACATGAGTGACATCAGTTTGCCAAATAGAGCCCCAATGAAAAAGATCCTCAGTGAAGGTGAATCTATCTGCACAGTAGTTCCAAATTGTCCTAAAATATCCCTTCCCTATATTGTACATGGTATGGCAGCAATAAATGGTGCAGTCCAGGCACTTTGCCCTTCAGGGCCAAGAACAAGCTGGAGTTGAGTGCTCTGTCTAGGGTGCTGCATTCCTACCACCCCATTAGGGTCGAGGTGGGGTTAATCATGGGCCAATCACTGAGCCATTCCCTGCTTTTGATGATGGAGATGTCAGCTCTGGTATTGACAAGCCCTTTAAATTTTCTGCCATCTGTGCTGCATACCAGGGTTGGCTGAGCTGTTGTGATAGAACTTGTCAAAAAAATTTGTGGCTGACTTGTGCTCCCAAAGACACCCATGCCACACTTATCCTTACCACCAAGGGTTTGGTTGGAAAATGGAACAAATTGTGCTAAACCCTGACCTGCAGGTATAAATCAAGGTGGCACAGGGATGCACAGCATAATTTGTATTTCACCCTCATAATCCAAGTCAATAACACCAGGTAACACAAAAAGCCCCAACTTAGTGGTGGAAGAACATCTGACTAACAAGCCATGTTTCCTGCAGGTCCACTGGGACCTCGGAACAGGGCAACCAGTTCATCTGCAAGGTAGCCCCAGGGCTGAGACACAGCTGAGCAGGGGGCTGTGTCCTCTCCCAGGGCTGATGTTTCTGCCTGGAGGCTGCAGAGGTGGAGAGGGAAGACAGGGAACAAAACACAGGTTAAAGGAATTAGGTTGCCGGGCCAAAGTCCTGGTTACAATAAATTACCTCTGACTGGTCTCACATTTCAATTAAAATTGGGTCCGTGAATGTGCAAAATGATTCAGCATCATCCTTTAAAGCCCGAGTGTGTTTGACTCTTCCAGAGAGCAGCTGGAGCACCTTGGGCACCCCGGCACTTCCAGCCCCCCAGTGTCTCCCAAGGGGCTCGGTCAGAGCAGTGGCCCTGGTGAGGTGACACAGTGCTTGTCCCCTGACCACCGGTGACTTAGATCTTCACAGGGTCTGACCTGCGGCATCTGCATCGAGGAAGGATAAAGGGGGATATTAAAGAGGAAAAGCTGGCCGTGTTTTGGAGCAGATCCCAGCGCTCGGGAGCCGCTCACGGCTCTTGTGTGACCTCTTGTGTCGGCTCGGAAGCGCTCTCAGCATTTCCACCATGGATCTCTCCCACTTCCCCACCCACAACTGCAGTTAGGGAATTATTACATGTTAAAACAAAACCTCAATATGCTGTGGAAACGCACTGGTCACAGTCACAGTGACAAATCCTATTTATTCCTTTTAAATGCAATATCAAAGAATTTGTTTTTTGCCATCCAGACTTCCATGGGTACGGCTGTGTCTTTGGCTCTGGAATAAAATTTTTAAGCAGCTGGGCAAGGGTGATAGAGGATTTAAAGCATCTCAAAGATTCTTCAATTCTCACAGGTTTCATGAAAACTGGGACTTGGGTAAAAGAAGTTAAAAAGAAACAGCAAACCCAGCCCTAAAGCAAGCTCGGATGCTCCATTCAGAACAGCCAGAGCCAAGGGAACGCCTCAGGACCAGACTTTCTCCGTCTTTTAGTTTTAAATCATAGATTTTCTGGGATTGTTTCATCCATGAATGACCCCAGAAATGTTAAATCTACTAAATTTATCCTAAAGTCAAAGCAGGTGGGTTAAAACAAAAGGGCTAGGACCTCAAAGTGGCAAAGGCTCTGGAAAGATGCTCTTGGCTCCTCCTAAAGTGTTTGGGGTGTGTCTCCTGGGCTTGGGGTGGAGAGGAGATGGCTTATTTTAAATAGTTACATCTTAAAATATATTTATGCTACTAACTATGCTGTGTTAATAATACTTCTTAAATTTTCTCTGGATATGTAAATGCATACCAATAAATACCTCATCATATGTGAAAATCCTGTCATATAAAGTAAACAAAAAGTAAAACATCTCCAAAAGCATGTTTTATGTATTATCTGTTCTATACTTTATATAAAAATGTAATAATTAAAAGGCTGCTAGAAGTACACACAGAGACAGTCAAGGAGGTCTTGTGTGTTTCTGCATTATAACAAATATGTTTTGTACATAAAAATTAACATCTATAGCAAATATAATTTTTGTAGCAGTAAAATGTGGATACAAAAAGCTCTAAATTCATATTAATGAAGAAAATGCTATTGAGTTGGTAGTATGAAATATAATTATTCAATGTCTCTAGTTGCGTGCATGTAAAGATAAATGTGCACAAACACCTAGACAGGGTGAATGTGTGTATTAGAAGAAACACATTGTGTCCCATATAGCATTTATTTATCTTCATAATAATAAAATCTACTTCATATATTTTTGAAAAAGATTTCAAAAATATAAATCTAGCCTTTAAAAACAACATGAAAATATAAATTTTTAACCTTTAAACCACATTGTTTTAGACACGTGTTTCTGGGTAAAAATAGATCCCTTTTTTTAAATCTGTGCTGAGTGTGTACATGGAAACCTCTGTGACAAAGACACAGAGGGGCTGAGCACGAGAGCCACAGGGAGTATTTCTGGCTTATTGAACCACATTTTTGGTGCACAACATATACTGTATATTTATACTTAGATCTTTATCTGTCAGTGATGATAATTTTTAGATGAATCTTCATATAAAAATATTAGAAACCTTATTAATTCTGTTCCATATGCTATATGGAAATTATTAAATTTCTGACTAGAAAGTAAGAGGAAGGGGAGTGCACACGTGTGTGTGCACATACACGTGTTCATGCATAATACAGAATGTGTAGTAAAAACATACCTTTACAACAGGTAAAAGTAATAGAAATAATTAGAAATATAAAAATATTAACCTAGATTATTCAATTCTGCTAAGTATACTGTATGAAAATATAACTGAATTTATCAGTGTATACAACAGTATATGGGCACAGTACATATATATACACATATATATGTATAGTGTATATATACATATATATCTGTATATATGTATATAATATAAACACACTCACTATATATACACAGTTTATAGACAGAGCTATATGGGCACACAAGTGAGTGTGGAAATGTACATATATTATGACAACTCATGCATAATTCAGAGCAAGTATCATAAAGGCACCTTTCTAACAATAAAATAATTTTGTGTGCATTAAAAAGCTTTATTCGAGTAGTAAATTCTGGTAGCCTAAATGAAATAAAGTTATTAAACTTGTAAATACATAAAACACAGAGAGAAAGAACTACAAGAATGTGTGTGCTCACACTGTGTTTGTGTATTGTAGCAATTATAGTTTGTGCATAACATATATGGCAAAACCAGACTTTTATAGCAATTAAATATGTATTTTTTTAAGTTATAAAGGTTTATTAATAAAGAAATGTTGTTAAATATTCTCTGTGAAAGTATAATTAGCCAATGTATAGCTCTATGGATGCACAGAGATATATGTGCAAGTGCAGAAGCACGTGTGTGTGTGTGTGGTTATTAGACCAAATACACTTTCTGTCTCATTAAAAACCTTTGTATTAATAAAGCTATTGATATATTTATAAAGGTGTATAAAAATAACAAGCTAAAAGCAATTATGATAAACATGGTATATGAAAATGTAATTTTAATTTATATATTTATAAATTTATATACACACATATCTTTAATATGTATATTAAAATATATGAATTTATATTATAGCTATATATTTAAAATTAATGAAAGCATGCACACACACGAGAGGGATTGAGTCAGTGTGTTATTTAAACCATACATTTTGTGCATAATTGGTACTATGTATATTAAAATGCAGACTTTTATAGGTATGTGTGGCTATATATCATGCGCTGTATCCAGCTATAAATATATAGATACACATGTACATACATTTAATAACTTGTGTATAGGAAGGGTTACTCCTGAGTTACAGTATTTCTCTCCCAGGCTGTATCTATTTATATATCTAAAAGCCTGTAATATGTATTATCCGTCATGTGGTCCATATAAAATATTAGCTACAATGGAGAGTAAAATTAATGAGTTATGTTGTATACTACAATAAGAAGTACTCTTTGATATGCAGCCTTTTTATGAATTTACTCTATGAATTTACAGTGAATTAACACAGGATCACATCTCATGATATAAAATGTGTATAATGTATAAATGGAAATGGTGCTTCCATTTTATTACTGGTGGTGCTACCACTTTATTACTTACATATATATCTATGTATAATAAAGTATTTTTGTTAAAATAGTAAATAGCACTAATAATATAATTTGAATTACAATACTATACTATTGAAATTATAATACTATAATTTGAATTATTTTGTCTCATGTAAATACACATTTGCTGTGGTTACACCCAAGCCTGGTGGCAGCTGGGGAGGTTGGTTAATTTGCCCCCTCCAAATTAGCTGGGATCCATCCCCTGGTGGGACAGACCAGAGGATGGGGGAGAAAAATTCCCTCCCAAAAGCCCCATGCCCTGATACACCACTGATACACCAAAAGCTGAGAGAAGAAAAATTTAAAAGTTTATTAAACATTAAGAAAAACAGACCAAAAAAAAAAAAAAAAAAAGATTTGGGCTGAACAGCATACAGGATGCAAACCATTTCTTGTCATACAGATGATTTGATCTATTTGTTAAACTTGTATTTAATTCTGTCTTGTGGTGTTGCCAGAAATACGATGGTTGATCACATGTAAGTTTTAATATAATTTTTTCTTCTTCACATAAAAAAGTCAACAAATAAAAATAAACAGCACATCTCTATTGTAAAATTACATGCAAAAATAAATTTTAAGCAATAATTGGGGGTATTACAAACCCACAGAGGCAAGATATTCAAATGAGAGGGGTCTGAACTGATCCCATCCCTGGTGCTCGCTCTGGCTGCTCCCCTGCATTCTGAATTTCTTGCATTTGTGGATTCAAGTCAGAACTTATATCCATGGTGCTTGGTTTAGTGACTTCAGCACCACCTCAAAACAGAAAGAGAAATATCCCTGCCCTGCCTCCTCTGCCACAGCTTTCCCACGGAGACCCCCAAGGTGCTCAGATGCACAAATCCATCTCCAGTCCCACTGACTTCTAGAGGGCATTCTTTTGTAAAAAGAAAAAATTCACTTCTAAGTTTCAGAAAAAAAAAAAAACGAAAGAGAAGACAAGCATTCTACCAATGCTTATAGTGTAATAGAGGTCAGTGAATTATTTAGATAAGCTATGAATTATTCTGCAAATATATATATTTCTATTTTTATAAAATTACAATTTCTTATACCTAAAAGCTCCTTCATGAGCAACAAAGCCATCAGAGGTGTGATGAGCCCAGCTGAGCTGTCATTAGGAACTGAAAATGGGCTGAACTTCCATTTATTTATTTTCATTTTTATTTCAGGGAGACAACTTGGATAGTGAACCTGGAGATTTTCCAAGTTTTAAGCTCACGTATTTTGCCTTTTTTTTTTCTTGTTTTGTTTGTTGTTGTTTTTTTTTTCCAGGTGAGCTTTTCAGAGCAGACAGAGTATGTAAGTCCCACAGGAAGTGGGGAGTGCCTAATTCCCACAGGCTCTCAGAGAGTCCTGACCCCAAAAGAGAAGCTGCAGCCTGTGACATCCCAGTCCCAGGATGGGAGGAGGAGGCACTGAGGCAGCTCTGGGACTGCTCGGTGAGGGAGAGCCAGGAACCTCTGTGCTCCTCTGTGGCCATGCCTCAAAAAACCTCTGATATCCAGTCTTCAACCACATCCCACCCCTGGCCTGCCCAAAGAAACAAAAGAATTCTTTTTTTCTTTACCAAGCTGCTTTTTGCATGTTACACAAAGTTTTGTGGTCACAACCTGTCCTAGCAGTGGCCCCACTGACCTCACTCTGCTCTTGGGTCACCCCAAAAATCCCCTTTGTGGGGGTGATGAGAGACTGCTGCAATTTGCTGTGCTGCTGTAAAAGATGTGTCCACAGCAGCCCCAAGCCCAGCCACAGCTTCTCCCACAGGGAAAACCAGCGGCGTTCCCAAGAGGCTGCAGCAGAGACCCCGGCTGTGCCAGACCCTCCTGCCTCCTGCAGTGCCTTCTCTGCTGACCTTTAGGGAATAACTCACTGCACTTCCAACCTTGCTGCAGCACATGGAACTTCGATTTCCTGAACAAATGGTCCACGGGCAAGCACTGCACGTTACAGGACACCGACAGGTATGTTTGTGGAAAAATACTGGAGAAATGCCTTCCATGCAAGGGTGTTTTTAATGCTGACCAAAATGCTGAGTTCTTTGCAGCAATTTCCTGAAGCATGAATAATGATTTAATGGAATGAACAACCTTTTTATTTGAAAATAATGTCAGAACACTTAGAAAACTGTGAGCAAGACATGTAGCACCGTATGTTCCTCACGTTACTAATTGTATGCAGTACACACAGCTGCGTACAGGATCTGAGCTGTTTATAACAAAAAAAATTCAGCTGGAAAGAGATTCTAGCAACAGCAGCAGATTGGGAATGACCATGAGTGGTTTTGTGTTATATATTCTTTTTCTGCCATTACAAAATGTGTAATATCCAATCAATAGTTGACTAAAATCCATGTTGTGCTTTGTCCCTGTTAAACAGTTTATGTGTTTCTGATGAAAAAATAAAAAACTCTCTTTTTCAATAATACCAAACATCCTGGAAAGCCATATTACTTCCATAAAAATTAATTTAAAGCACAGAACATGCCAGTGTGCCAGATTTAAAATATTACAGATTAAAAAAAAAAAAAAAGAAGAAAACAACAACCAACAAACCTCTAAGCATTTCCTTTCTATACAATAATGGAGAATATATATCTTTGCTATATATTTTAAACATGGAATAGCTTTTCTTTTTGCTATATATATGTCTTTCAAAATACATTGTCAGTATTTGTACTTGAAAAATACTGTACAAAACAAACATACTATAATTATTCTGTATAAACTTTATACATTTTATAATATCTATCCTTTTGGTCTAGAGTAAACACTTAGATTGATTGGATTAACCACAGTATATGACAACACCATCCCCCCTTCTGAAATACACCAGTGTCTCTTACATTCATTTTCAGAAGTCCACTTTATATTAGAACATACATGTTCAAAAGCAGAGAGTTTAAAACAATAAAGTTCAGAACCATCAGTTCATGTCACACTCAAAACAACAATCACTAGGAAAAAATGGGCTTTGCAAACCAGTGACTCCTAACTGAATAAAAGTGATTTTTTTTAAACAGCAAGATATAATCCACAGAAAATATATTACAAAACATGAGGAAAAAACCAACTTAATTTAGGTATTTATTCAACTTTTAATCACAAAATGGAGTAACTAACTGAAAACAGAAAAGCCCCTCTGATTTCGACATCAGATCTGATTTGACGCTATTTAATTTTGTTCTCGTTTTCAACTAATGATCCTGCTCCTTACACATGCACTCCCCCACGGCAGGGACACAGTCAGCATGCTCATGGGAACGTGTCTGGGACTTTTTGGAACTCCTTGTTAAAGACATCTAGACTCCTGTTGGGTAGGGAACCATCCCACATCCACTGGGAACATCCGGGCAGCATGCACGCAGGATTATTGCTTCAGGTACAGGCAGTGCAAGGTACACACTCTGTGCTCTACCAACAACTCCTACCTACCTACCTGGGGTCCATGGAGAGAAAAGGAACCTTAGTAGCTACAGAGAAGCCATTATGGGATCTATCATGAGTATAGCTAAACTCAGTCTAACAGCACTTTTAAATCTGAAGACAATTATCACCAAAACTTAAAAATACAACGAAAGCAATCTATAAATTAACAGTTCTGCAGTGTAGTACTAAATTATTATTTGTGCACTTTATTAGCATGTTAACTTTTCTGATTAGACAGACTTAAAACGGTAGCTTGTTACTCTCAAAAAAAACTGAGATCTACTTTTTTTTCTTTTTTCTTTTTTTTTTTCCTTTTTTTTGTAATTTATTCTGGGATCTTTCCAAGTAAATCTGGAGGATGGAACTGATTACAAGAACATAAAACCCCTACTCTGAAGCAGCACTGAAGAAAAATAAAAGGTAATAAAAAGCTTACTATGGCAGTTCTCAACAGTCCAGGTAAAAATGTGGCACCCTTTGAAGAGGGCTGATAAAAATGGGAAGTGCTGAGATGCGCACGCACACCCACACCCACACACATGCACACCCACAGACACAGACCTGGGCACACACGTGTGCACACACACACGCAGGGACACGTACACGCAAACAAAAAGGAAAAAAACAACAACAACAAAAAAAACCAACGTTAAGTCAGTTTTGTTTCTGCTTCTGGTAAAGTGCTGAAGACAGAAAGGTTGGTTTGGGTGTGGTGCTATCAAACAGGAAACATATTGTCCATCTAGTCAAATGCCAACCCGCGACAAAGAAAGAAAAAAAGAAAAGAAAAAAGAAAAAAAAACCAAAACACCTCACTTCCCCCACCTCGGATTTACAGGGGGCCATGCCGAGCTTCGTACTTGGCCAGGACGTTCTTGCACTTGCCCAGCTCTTTCCGCAGGTCGGCCACCTCCTGGCGCAGGGCCGAGTTCTCCTTCTCCAGGAAGGAGGCGCGGATGGCGATCTGGTTCTCCTTCAGCCGCCGCGCGTCCCGCGAGCGCTTCGCTGCCATGTTGTTCTTTCTGCGCCTGGCCCAGTATTTGTCGTCCTGCTCATGAGACACACAGAGAAGCAAACAAAGGTGTTAGATTTTGGTAAAAATCAGAGCAGCCCACCAGGAGCTGCTCCCAGCAGCCGCCTCCGGACCACGGGTGGCTCCAGTGTCACCCTGTGGCACAGCAGGACTGGAATTACAGCTTTGCATGGCACAATCCACCCTGGCAGCGCAGATGCCCTCACATGTTTCTGTCAAAATGCTTACGCTAACCCCCTCATCCTCCTGACAGGGAATTCCTCCAAGGAAAAGTGAAGCAATATTCCAGAGGTACAATCCATCTCCCATCTAGGCTGACCTAGTTAACACATCCACCTTCATGTGCCATGACTCACCCTGCACGGTGGCTGCAGTACCACAAATTACCTCTGGCCCTGCTCAGCACTGCTAGCCAGCACCTGGTTCACTCTCATTTACTGCTGTGCTCTTTTTTAATATTCAAAGCACACTACAGAGCCCCAAAATGTTCCTGTCTGCACCACTAAGTCACTGCAAGAGGATTCCTTGGCACAGCGATGATGGCTGCTCTGGGACCAACCCCAGAGATTAGTGCAATAGGCTTTGACTGTGAAAAAAAAAGCATTGGCCAGAAATAGGTCCACTACCCCCTGAGGTTTCATAAGCTAACACATTCTCTAAGTGTTGCCCCTGAAGACTTGCCTCTAGAGCACCTTACTGCATTGGTGTATCAAAGACTCAAAGTAACTATTGAATTTCACCTGATTTTTCCACTCTTCCAATGAAGTGGCCTTCAGCAAAATGGAAGTTTTGATGTTGCTTCGTAACTGTATTAAGTTCTAGAACTCTGGAACAACTCAGGAAATACAAAGCAGGCAGAATCTCTCATGAAAAGTGAAATTCAGTCTCCTGCAGAATAAGACTGATGTAGCCACAACCCTCAAACTGCCTGGCCAAGTCACAGAGCTCAAACTCCCTCCTTCTTCATCCTAACATGCTTCCATTTCCCCATGCAGCTCCCAAGGACCAGCACAGGGCAGGAGACCCAGACGCTCCTATGCTGTACTGAGCAAACACCCACCACTCCTGGGTCCCTCAGCCCAGCCTAATCCTGCTGCTCTGCACCTTCTGATGCTGCACAAAGTAAAGCAGGAGCAGAACAATTGCTGGCAGGAGAGCTCTTGAACTGCTTTCTATCAGTTTGGCCCAACAAAGTGTGCAGGAATGCTGATCTGGAGCCAGCACTATCTCTAAATGGCTCTTCACCTGTACATAGATGGGGCCCCACAAAATCCTCCAAAATACAAGTATGGAGCAAAAAGCTATGACCCAAATCTTGTTTATAATTTCCCATCTCAATTCACTCCATAAAAATCAGCTTTAAGCAATTTATTAGTGTGCCACCTAGGCTTCATCCCTCTTTATTTTAACAAATTGCTATGGCAAATCTCTTAATCCAGGCCTGAAAGAGGTAAGGCTGGCATTTCCAAATCACATGCAGCCCAGAGACGATTGACTGGTCTAATCTGCTTACCCTCCCCCAGAACCCAGGGCTCCACATGCCAGGGCAGAAGCAGCACTTGGGTCAAGCGTTCGGAAACGAGTCAAGGGCAAGTGATGGGATGATCCTTAGGGAATGAGAGACCCTGAGCTCCTGCTTCACTCCTGTGCTGCACTGCTGGCTTCCACCTCTGGCCAACAGGACCTTTGCCAAAAGCTTGCTTTGTTGCATAAGGGTACCTGGGAGATGTGACAAAGGGAGAAACTCCAGCCATTCCTGCAGCAAATACCTCTCCCTTGGGCACTGTAACCCAACAGGGCACCACAGGCAGTAGAACTTGCCCAGGTAAGTAACAAGGTGCAGGCAAACTTTTGCAAAGGAAAGCTGAGTGACAGCAACCTGAACACTATACAATTGTGATTTCTGTGCTTTTAACTTGCACCACAGCATGCTTAGGGATAAAAATAGCTTCTTTCCCTAATGCTATCAATCTGGTGCAAACACATGGCATCCCAGGCTCCCTGCACATGCAGCCAGGGATTCCCACTGACTCCAACAGGCTCTCAGGCTGTGTCTCTTGGGGGCAGCAGCAACAGCAGAATGAAATTCTGCCCTGACTGCCTCTGATAAAAGAAATCCTCTTGGAAAGCACATACTGGGAAAATAACTTTGCAAATAATATCCTGAGTGTTTGATAACGTGGATCTGTTTTCTTGCTATCTTCATGCACTTTACTCTTCACATCTCAGAAGCAGTGAGTGCCACAGACTCTCCCTTCCAACATATTGATATAGTATTGTATTTTACATATTGTATTCAAACACACCTCTCAGCAGAAAAGTTTTGTTTTCTTCTGTTTTCCTACCACTTATCTAGATTCTTTCACCTGGATTAGTGAATATATATTAGTGAAATAGTTTTTCCTATAGTGCTCTCATTCATTATTAAACACAGAACTACAGCAATTTCCAAATAAGACACAATATACTTCAGTTTGTCATCGGGGTCCTCCATTCTCCTTGAAGGATTCATAGCCTGTGCTGAATAGACAGAAGATGAAGAAAAAGGAAACATGATCAGGCTGTTTCATAAGTGGGAAATATAGGACAAAGCAAGCCTGTCCAAGGTCAAGCAGGAAGTTTCTGGCATACAAAGGAAATGAATATTGAGCTCATGAATTTCAACTGTTGCATAACTAATAAGGGACATCCTCCCTTCAGTCTAATCCAGAATACTGTTTTATTCTACAGCAAAGTCAGATTTAGATTTAAAGATTTACCTTACATCACAAAATAGATTCATGCTCCAAACCTGTACCTCAATGACAACTGTCAGAGACCCTGTAGAAATCACCTTGTCACCAGTCCCAAATTACCTTCAGGTCATCTGGGATGAAGACTTTGCGAGCTTTCTTAATCATGGGCTGTGGTTTCAGCTCTTCTTCAGAGAACTTGCGCTTGCGAGGATCGAACATCTCCTGGCCAGGAATGCTGGACAGAGCAAGATCTGCAGGGTCAGGTTCGTAGCCAACAGGAACTTGGATAGTCTCAGGATCAATAGGGCTCGGTGTGTTCCGGTTTGCTGGCAAGATCTGACCTACAGAAATACAGGATAAATACAGCTGGGTTAGAAAAAAAGTTATTGTATCAAAGGATTTCAGAAGAACTCTACATACTTTACAAAAAATAATTCTTTCAGCTTTCCCTTCAGATTTGGTATCAATGCTTGCTAAATATTAGATTGCCCATTCTGCAAAGTGCATATTCTGATCCAGACATGCTAATGGCCTTTATTTTCAGAATCTGTTCCTAACTCTGGTTGCTAATCTTGGATTCCCACATAGCATCACTGAATCCAACACTGAGTTGCACTGGTCTGCAGGCAGAAGAGATGTATTGCTCCAACCTTACTCCAACTTCATTAGGATCCCATCCTCAGAACAGATCATAACTACTGTCATTTAGTTCAGATCTATCAGCACACTGTAAGCCCTTGCAGTTATACCTCTGAGGGTATGTTTATTTTACAATGTACAGTACTTGCCATGAATAGCATCTCATGAAAGTGTACTTTCAGCTGTGCTGAAGCACTCCAAGGAGACTCCTATTTATTCTTTATGAAATCCTACCAGGGATATTCTAAAAGCCAGCGAAGGAAACCAGCAAGATGAAAGGCTACAAAGATTCCTTAAAGATGCTCTGCGAAAAT
>VZUA01085158.1:4990-19647 GCA_013401035.1 Horornis vulcanius
GCCTCACCTCTGTTTTGGCTGTGATTGCTGTGGGTGGCTTCCCTGGTGGAGTCCCTCAGAGGCACAAAGGATGTGCCACACAATTTGGGCTGAGGTTACAGTGAGAGCCCTCCTGGCTGCGTGCATCAGTCTCAGCAGCTGGAAGTGTTTAAATGGTTTAATATCCTTTTATGCTACTTCATCTTAAATAAGAAGCAGAGCCAGGGCTATTTCACTACTGTTTTGATAATTTGTACCTTTATGTCCCTATAAACTGATGGAAATTTATTCTGTGCAGGGTGAAGTTTAATTCAACCAAAACTTCTGTATCAGTCTTTGTGAAATCTGCCTGAAAACATTTCTGTTGGGACTAGGGCTTGAATTTTCTGACTTGTTTACTTTTATAGGCCCTTATGCCAAGTTGCAGTCATACTCTCATCTGGTATTTTATGTAGTTTTGATTCTCCTGACTCAAAAAATAAACCCTAACAAAAAAATAAAAAGTTACTCTTGTTCCTCAATCTACTCTTGTCACTAACCAGACTCCTTGAATAACATTTCCTTTCTTTGGGTGTGATGAAAGAATGGTGATTAAAAAAAAAAAAATCTGCTAACTTATTTTTGGGTAAATAATTTGATTTTGCAAACTTGCCATGGTTCTAGAGAGATGCTCCTTGCTGAACGTGGTGCAGCCAGTGACTGCTCAGCAAGGTTCAGCAGGACTGTTCAATGAGGGGTGAAGACAATACAAATGCAAATCCAGGGAACAGTTGCTTTTTCACAGTTGGTAGGCTGTGTTGCAGGTGCATTTTGTTAATGAAGGTTAATTTGTCTCATATTTTAACCTGACAATACTTGGCATTTTTAGTGTATGAGCTTACTTAAAGAGGCAAAGGGAAGCTTTTCTTGGGTAGGATTGGGTACTCGATTTCAAGTGTGCTGAATATTAGCTGGAGTTATTCAGAAATTCCTGTTAGGTTTTTATGAGAGAAAGGACCTTTCTGATTATTTTGACAGATTGGCACAAGGCCAAAATCAGCTCTTTTCCTTGGATATAAATCCTGAAAGGCTGAGATAAAATGGAATAGGTTGGTGCTGATCAAGATTTACTGAGGGAGAACCACAGCAAGTAATAAAAAGGCCTTGGACACCTTCTGTCACATTAAAGCCAGAGTAAAAGCCACTGGCCTGGCTCAGGTTGGTCAAAATCACCTTATAAAGTTTACTGTGTAACTGTTAAAAAAAAAAAGGAGAAATTATCCTGGGCATAGGCAGAAGAAAAAGCTTTTCTGCAGTTGCTTATTAAGCATCATGTGTAAATTATCCATTGTTATCCTACTGTACCTCAAAGCCTTTTAAATCTCTCCTGCCTCTTGTATCGACTTGTTTTCATCCAATATGAGCTCTCATGAATGCTGGATGCTGAAGGACTGGCTTAGAAATCAATTCCAGCTTCTGAAATATTACCTCTATGCCAGTGACTTCTGCTTCAGGGAATCTAGTTCAATATCCTATCTTACCCCCACATGGATGACTCCTTTGGCTTTATTTCTGGAACATGCAAAGGGGTATTTCTGCTCTTGTAAAGTAAATAACAGCAGAAATCAATGTGTGAAAAGGGGCTGTGGCATCTCTGGCATTGGTCAAAGGGATTTGGAGTTTTTCCCCTCTCACCTGAGATGGGATCCCAGTGGGTAATAACTGAAAGCACAATTTCCATGATATTTATACAATAAACCAATGGCTTCAGGTTGGTCCCTTATGGAGTCTCATGGAAGAAAAAGCAGCATAATCTGGCACCTGAGTTGCAAGTCTCAGTGAGATGTTGCATCCACTGGCATTTTCATCTTACTGCTCTTACACAGATACAGAATTGGTAAAAGGATTTCTGTATAAAGAGATGTTTATCTCATTCAGCTGCTGAGTTCACTTTAGGAGCAGGTTTTAATAAGAAATTGCCTGTGTAGTAGAATAAAGTCAGATTAGAATCATAGGGGATGNTATGCAGAAAGAACCAAGACAGCTCCTTGGCAGAGCCAGAGCTTCTCTGAAAATTGAGGATGAAGGGAGTTTTGATCAGCTGCAGGGATTAAGGCAAAGGAAGCAGTTTAACAAGGTGAGATTTCAAAAATGTAGGTATTTCAGAGCCTCTGTTTTTAAAAGAAATCCCTGCTCCCAGAGTTAGGGCTTCTCTCTCTCCTCACAGACAGTTCCTGCAGCATCCTCACGGCCACACAAAACTCAAGATTTAAAATGTTTCAGTTTTTACTCCACACTGAGCAGAGTGTGAAGCTGACTTGCTTTGCAACAGCAATTTCTGATCAATGCAAATTTAACTTAAGGAACACAATAAAGCAGAGCAGCAGTGCTGGCAGTGAGTTAAGAACAGCGCCTGCAGCTCTGGGGTGCAAGGCACCAGGGCAGGAGGGGACACAGGGGTGGCCTCAGAGGGGCACAGCAGCTTGGCTGGACACACAGAAAGGAAGAGAATTCCTCACGTTTACCTGAGGAATCAGCAGCTTTACAGAAGCTGGTTTTGCACTCTGGGGTGCTGTGCTGGGTTAATTTATTTCTGTCTAGTCAGGGCAATGATAGGCACAAATCTCACTTCTGACCGAAACCAAATAAAATCATTAGTCCCCTAGAGCAGCTGGGGTGCTGACAATACTTTAAAGAAGCATATCCATCAGGAGGGCAGCTCTAAAATCAGCTTGGGAGGAGGTCCTGAGCAGAATGGTGCTGGACTTCCAAATCAAATACAGACTCTACTTCTGATTTTAAATAATTGTGTAACAAGTGGGGGTGATTCTTTAGGTCTTGGCTTTGAGAAAAGAGGTTTGTTTCCTTTTTTTTTTTTTTTTACTTTGCAGGTGTAAAGTTTCCCTTTGATGTCCATATCTGTTTTCTTGAAAGGTGTGTTCTTACTGTACTATGTTTTATGGGCAAAAAATAATTGTTGGTGCTGCTCACAGTCTCAATGATTCGTGTAACACATTAAGCTACAAACTTGCTTTTGATTTTGATTACATTTCTAATAAACTTGCTGGTGAATAGCGATTACTTTTTTTAGTAGGAAGTACCAGAGCATATTTGAGGTGTGGTTAACAGCACATAATCCACACTAGACTGCCCCACTGCTCATGATCTGGTTTATTTTGGTGAAATGCAGAGTCAGGATTTCTTCCTGAGCAAAGTTCTGCCTGTCTGAAGGATGCCCTGTGTGGCTGCTTCCTTCTCCTCTCTGTGGGGAGCTCAGGTGTGCCTTGGCAAGCAGTGAGGGTGTTATCTGTGATCAGACACTGCCTGTGGCTCCTCTCCTGGCTCCATCCCTTACAGAGAGCTCCAATGCTGTCATTAACCCTTTGGGGGAAGGTTTGATAGCCCAAAAATGATGAGCTTTGGAAGCTTTCACAAGCATAAGACCACAGAGGAAATTGTGCACTTGCACATGGATGTTACATTTAGAAATTAAGGTTGGATGGGGCTTGGAGCAATGTAGTCCTGAGTTTCAAGCCTGGTTTTGTTGATATTAAAAAGGGTTCTTTCCCAGGCTTTCTTCTGGTAAACAGAAGAGCAATGTTTTGTAAATATAAGAATGTTTAATATTCTTTCTTATAGGAGGGACCTTCTTCTGATGTCCCTCTGGGATGACCAATTGGTAGAAAGGTTTTACCTTTTGTGTTACCAATCAAATTGGCCTCTGAGTTTCTGTATAAAAGAGGAGGGCATCCCACAATAAAAAAGGAACCCACTGAGCACTTTCTAAAGGATCCTGCGTGTCTCTGGTCGATGTCTCTTGTGACAGAGCAACCTGGGATGGTGGAAGGTGGCCCTGCCCATGGGATCAGATTTTAGGTTCCTCCCTGCCCAGGCCCTTGCAGGATTCTGGGACTTTAGGAGCCCTTGGGAAGCAGGCTCTGATTTTGCTCTCTGCATGGGAGCTGATGCTTTGGTGGGAAGCTCCTGACCAGCTCTTCTCAGGGTGGTGGAGCCTCTGTCTGAGCCTGGCCACTGTAATGTGCCTCTTGTTTGCCTGCTGAACTTAGAGAGCCCACAAAAATCTTTAAAAATTAGAGATAATATTTCTTTGCCAGTGTACTTGTGTAGAGAGGGAATGTGAGAGCTAGAAGGGGAGCAAACCAGAGGAGTATCTTGTGATGCTCTGCATTTTCACACCTCACAAAAGGGCAACCCTGACACAGCTTCACCTCATTGCATGCAGGGGGTGAGAGTGAGGCTGTAAATCCCCTGGATGACAAAACATAAAATCTGCATGGATCATCTAATCTCTCCTGTTCTGACTGATAAAAAAAAAGAAGGGTTGCTGGTGGGTGGTAAATCAGGATGAAGCACAAAAGTTTTACCTGGAGGTGCTAAATCATTTCACTGTATCAGGCTTGTAGGGCTGTCTTTGTTAATAACTGCAGAGAGGATTATCTGCATTGGGGTGGGGAAGAACTCAAGGGAAGGTCAGCATCTGCCCAGCCTTTCCTGTATGAATAATGGCCTCTGCAGATCCTTGTGGATTACTTTTGTCATTTTTGTGATGACAGAGTTTTTCATCAGGATATCGGCAAAGAGTTGGGCAGTGTTGCACACCTTGAACAACAACGTGGTGAATGTGAGGGGGTAAAGAAGCTTCACTGCCTGGGGGTGGGGAAGCAGGCTATTTTTATTTACCTTTCCTAAAATCACTGAGCTGTTTAAATGGATACTTTATCCATACATCTGAGCCTCTGTGATGAAGCTTATTCTGGATATAGTCCTCTGATTTATATATATATAAATAATTTAATCTGCTCTGACTTTAGTTGCAGAAATATATTGAAATATACTGGTGTCTCTGTTATAACCAGTGCCACAAGTCAAGCCCTTGAGCTCTGGCTGTGCCTGCAAATGCACAGGTGCAGACATGCAGCACACTGATAAAGGTTGCAGGCCTGACTCTCAGATTTTATTTAAAATGGAGTTGTAGGAGCTGCCCTTGCCATTGCATGGAAATCCTTGCAGCAGCAGACTGCTCCCTGCTGAGCCCAGGCTGCAGGAGTGAAAGCAGAGCAGGTGGTGAGCGTGCTGGGGCTTGCAGGATTTGGGCAAAAGATGGATTATGTATTTCATTGAAATTTTAAGCTCTTCCTCCCTTCTTTCAGAAGCTGGAAAGATCATATGGATTCTAAAACTAAAATCTTGAAGTGTACAGCTGGAAATCTCTGCTTCACATCACCAGTGTGCTTTTTTTTTTTGTGTGTGTGTTTTACAAAGGACTCTGTTAAAACCAGAAATTCAGCTCTAGGAAGGCTAACCAGGAAATGTGTTCTTTGTAAAACAAATAAGTGTGTACAGAGGTTTGTTTGTTAAAGACACAATGTTTGGGGATGCAATTAGACCACAGCAATTGAGGAGGAGTAACACAAGCATTTTCCAAAATCTGATAGAGATTGACCTGTGCAGAATGAAAGAGCTCTTCTGCAGGCTGGGACTTTGTGACTGGGGGAAGCTGGTTCTAATGGTGTTCAAGACCCTTCTGAGTTTGCCACTACTGGCAGGTTTAATTTAGGCTTTGATTGTCAGAGTAGCTCCCAGTGCTGACCTAACTCTGCTCCTGCTGAAGTTGGAAGGGGTCGGGGTGAGGCCAGGGCCAGGTGGATTTTGGAAACACTGCTGGACTCTGGGTGCCTCCACCCAGCCTAGGAAAGGGAACCTGTGCTCTGTGAGAGGCAGGAAACCTGGAATTTTTGGGGTAAAATATTAGAGAACAGCATTGCTGAGAAGTGATGGTAGGTTCACTTTAGCCATCACAGCACAGAAAATATTCCTGTTTATTCCAGTGTTGGCGTGCATCGGAGTTCCCAAGATAATTTTTGTGAGTTATCTTAATTGACTCTGGGAACAGGGGAGTAAATATTATCAGGTCTTTTGATTTGTTTACTTGCTGAGAGAAAGGCAGGCAGAAATTGTGGAAAAGCTGGGCTTCCTCCCAGGTGTTGCCTCTTCCCAGCCCCAAAAAGATGCAAACAACCAGGCTGGGAGTAGAGAATGAAACTCTGGACAGCAATATTGCAAGGTTGCAATGCAATTGCAGCTGTGCAGAGCCTCAGTTCTGTGGGGTGTGTGAGTGGTTTGTGGTGAGGAATCAGGCAGGCAATCGATCCCTTCTGAGAGTTCTTTGTTGCTGCAAAGGGAGAGAAGAAGGGAACTGCTGCTCAGTGAGGGTGAGGGATGCTGGAACTCTGCCTGGGAGGTGTCAGGGATGGAGCAGAAGGGTCATCCCCTGGGAGCTGTGGCTTGGGCCACATCCAGACAGGCTCAGGGAGACAAACAGAGCTTGTCCAAAGCATGGCTGGGGCTCTTGTGCACAAATCTCAGCTTAATTTGGGGTTGGCAACAGTGTCCCAGCAGGAGGGTTTCACTTGGGATCAATAGGAAAGGCTCAGATTGCTCTGGGGGCATCTTGCTGCAGAGGAAGTTAAAAGTTGTGTCTGCCAACAAAGTTGCTTGAGAAAATCACAGAAAGTGGATTTTTATGTATTCAAACAAGTGTGCTTGTTCCAGTTCTTTCAGGCATTTCTGCTACCCATTTCTTTAAAAATCAGAGATAATATTTCCTTGCAAGTGTACTTGTGTAGAAAGGGAATGTGAGAGCTAGAAGGAGAGCAAAATCACTTCAGGATCCCATCTCATACCTCCCCCTTCTGGGTCCTCTTTGTTTCTCCTTTTGTTTTGGGATGGGAGACGCCTCACATCTCTTGTGGAACGAGGGGAAAGAAATTACCACCTCCAAAACAATCAGTGCCTGGCTCAGGATGATCCTGTCACTTCATGTTGAAATCATTCCTGAAAGAGCAGAGCAGTGGAAGTGAGGCTGTCCCTGGCAGATGGGTTTGTCTGTGGCACCCAGCTGAATCCTGGCCTTTGCTGACCCTCCTTGCCCAGCAGGCACAAGTGCCACTGCCAGGACAGGGATTTTTCCAGCACTGGCAGCTGGAGGGTTCCTGGCCCTCCTTTGGCAGCTGAGTTGCCCCAGGGAGGTTCAGGGGGCTGCCCTGGGGTGGTGTTGGCCCCAGAGCTTTGCTTTGCTTTCTGGTTTAAACAAGGCTTTGGTGCTGTAGCTGTGCTCTTGTGCCTGGTGGCATTATTACAATGAAAGATCTGTCAGCATTTTCAGGAGAAGGTGTTAATTTCAGGCACTTAAAACTCAGCAATAAAAGTTGCTTCAAGCAGGAATACAAAATATAAGTGCTTAGTAGTGGTGGTAATATTTATACCCAGTCTTTCAGAGCAGCAGTTTAACAATTTAAAAGAGATTTCAGCTGAACTCTCCTCTCTGACTGCACTTCAGAAGGTGGATTTCCTTACTGGCCACATGGACTCAGGTATGTTTTACACTGAGGATGACAATTTGCCTGCAGGGGACAGTCATTCCTGAGGCAGCTCAGAACCCAAAATTATGGGTGCCAGCTGCAGTAACCAAAAATTTGGTGTGAAAACTCCTCACAGCTTCCAGCACCACAGGATCTCCCCTCGTGGCTGAGTGAGGATCCTTTGGGGAAAAAAAAAAAAAACCAAAACCACCAACATATGCTGCATGGAATAAGTCCCTTGCTATTCCTTTTTTAACTCCAGTGAGAGTTTGGCTGAGACTTCCAACACATTTGCTTTCTTTGGGAGTTTGCCAAAGGTTTCTGTACTTATTCTTTAGTTTGCATCACATTCTCCAAGTTGTAATGCTGATTGGGTGTCTTTTCATGTCAAAACTGTAGTATTTTATGCTTTAAAAAAGAAAATCTAGGCTATTTTTTTTAATCTCTTGCCATTTTGAAGCAAATGGCAGCAGTCAATCTCTGAGACTGAGTTTGCTGGGCAGAACCTCAGCTGTTCTCCAGCCCAGCTATGGAGGTTTAACCCAGCAAAGGAGCTCTGTGGGAGATGCCTTCTCCATCCAAGAGTCTTGCAAGCATAAGGGATCTTTCCAGCTTGACCATTATTTCAAATTAATAACAGCAGCTCCTGAATTTCAAACACAGCAAGGTCTGGGTGATGTTCAGTAACTCTCACAGTGGCACAGTGGTCAAAGCTGAGAGTGTGACGCAGAGAAAGAGCTCACAAATGGTGCCACTGACCCTTTGCCAGCCAGAATTCCAGAACCAAACTCTGGAAGGTTTCCCTTGGAGCCAGAATTCCAGAAACAGGGATGTTCTGAAAGGTTTCCCTTGGAGCCAGAATTCCAGAACCAAGGATGCTCTGGAAGGTTTCCCTTGGAGCTGCTGGGCACTTACTCTGGATAAGAGCCCCCTGCTCGTGGCTGCTTTGCCTGGATCATCTGGGTGTGTCTTGGCTCTGATTTTCCATCATAGCTCCCACCTTTGCAGGTGAATCTTTGGGATAACCTCAGAACCACGCAGGAATGTGGGTTTGTAGTCCCATGCCTTGTGTTAGAGAAGCCCTACGGTGTGTTCTGGTTTGGGTGGCATCACCTGTACAAAGATCTGTGGGATATTTGGGATTTTGGAGCTTGCTCTTACAGCTACATGGCCTCTACCAAAACTGGGACTGGAAAAATATCCTGCAAGCCTGTCTCTTTCAATATTTTCCTGAGCTGCTTGGCACACTCCTTTCTCTTTACCCTTTCCATGCAGTAAATCTTGCTCTTGCTGACAGGCCTGGTAATTGCCTTATGTAGAATGAAAGTCTTCTATTCTCTTTGTTTTTATAGTATGCAGCCTTCCCCAACGAAGTTTAAAAGGACAGAAAAATTCATGGTGTTTGCAGTAAGAGCATGTTTTATGCTTCCCTGCTGCTGCAGCAGAGACAATGCTGCCCTGATATGGAGATGTCAGGGGCACAGGCCTGTGTCTAAGGCAGTAAATGTTTCTTTTATTTCTTATTCCCTTTTATTCTGGTTGCTATTAATTTTAAACTTTTCTTGGCGTTTGCAGCAATAAAAAGGATAAAATCTTGAGGCTTTGTTCTTCTGCTCCTGAACCAAGACTTAAAAGAGACTCAAATAGGGTTTAGGCTTATTCTGCTTTCAGAGACAGCTGGGAACCCTTACAAATGCATGTGAGCATTGGAACACCACTGCCTTGGGGCTGAAGGCATTATCTGTTCCTGATGAACTCCACACAGAACATGTGCAGTGGGGATGGATGGAGACAAATGTCTAAAATCATCGTAGAAAACATTAAAAATCTATCTTCCAAGCCCTTGTGACTGTGGCCAACCCTGGTGCTGAGGCTGCTCTGTGGGTTTTTACTGCACCCTCTGATGTGCAGCAGCTGAAGGACGTGCCTTTGGCTCAGGATGTGCCTCCTGAGCGTGCAGAGGGCTCTGCTGTGCCTTGTGCTGTCCAGACCATTCCCCCTCTCACACCTCTCTGTGCTCCAGGAGATGGGGGCCACGAGGCCCAGCCCCTTCTGTGATGATTCATTTAAAACTTGCCCTGGCTCTGCAGATTGGCCTCAGAGCACCCAGGGGAAACAATGACACCTCTGCTGCTCCTGTGCACGTCAGGATTCCAAAGGCTTTACAGGCTGGGCTCAGACCAAGGAGAATGAGGTGCAGGGCTGGGAGATAAACTCAATTGAAGGTAACTGCCAGCTGAATTTCCACAGCCTTTGATTTAATCTCTGAAGTATTGACAGGAGGGTTTGGCTGCGTTATTTGGGCCCTAGACTGGGACAGGTATTGTCATGTTAATGAAGACATCCCATAGCAAGCTCTGCCCTGGCTCACAGTCTGAACAGCCAGGAAATAACAGCTCCTTGCTTGACCCAGACTGGTGGTGAAATTGGGCTTGCTGGAACAGGAAAGGCTCTGTGTTTAGTGTTTGTGGGAGAAGCCTGCACTGCTCAGGGCTTGCCACATGAGCCCACTCTGACCTGCAGTGATAAATGCAGGCGCTGCCCTCAGGAGCTGCAGTGTGACCACTTTTATGGTGTTAATCCCACACCACTGTATTTAGTTCAGCCCTGTAAATAAATATTTGTTATATAATTATGTAGTCTTGACAAATGTGAGCAACGTGGGCTTGTGGAAGTTTCCCTGCCCATGATGAGCTGATCTTTAAGGTCCCTTCCAGCCCAAACCATTTGGTGATTCTGTGATTTTACTGTCAAAGTTTTCAGGAGACCTTTAGCCAAGATGCTGCTCCTTTATGTCATGGGAAGGAAGATTCCTTCAGAGCACTCCTCTTAAGTGAGATTTCCATTCTGTTCTGTATAAATAAACATGGAAATGCTCTTTTTTTTTTTTTTTTTTTTTTTTTGTGATATTACAACAAAGGGGATTTATATGTGAAATAAATCTTTGTAAATCTTTGCAAGGGTGCCTAAATTATTTATGGGGGTTTTAGTTTGGTTTGTATGCCATATTGCTCTCTTGTGTTAAACACTTTATTCACCACCCAGCTTTTCACATTAATCACTGCAGGATGTGCTCAGTTATCCCTGCTCAAGAGCCATCTATTACATCCCAGTGGCCACAGCCAAATGGTCCAATTTTTCTGTTGTTTCTTCCATCCAATGGTTCATAAACCCATGGCTGTTATTACAGTAGCAGAGATGTTTTGTTATATCACATTGATATGTTTGTTATTTTCATGAATTTGTGACCTTCTCTCCTTTTGTGGAAGGATTGAAATTGGGGTTTGTTCACTGAGCTTTGTTCACCGGGTCCTCTCCTGAATTTCTTTGTCTCTATGTGTAAATGGGCCCCTGGTATTTCATCTCAGGCTCTTTTCCAAACCAGGTGATGACTGCTTTTTTGGGAGCATGTCCAAAACCTTACAGACATTGCAACCTTTCCTCATTTTGATTGGAAAAAAAAAAAAAATAACCTTGACAGAGTCACGTCTTTTATGATGCTGTTGGCACAGAGTGGGAGAGTGATGCAGGTGACCTCAGCTGGCTGGGATGAGCTGCATTAGAATTGGCCCCAGTCCCTGAATGTGGCCTCTGTCAGTGAAATGTTCAGTGTTTGTGCAGCTCTCTCTGAGTCTCAGTATCTGTAAGTGCCTTGTCCAACACTTAGGTGAGTCCTTCTGTGGGTCTCTCAGTGCTGTGGCATCTCCCCTTGCTTCGTTACAAACAATAATTGGTGCATTAATTTGGATGTGCACACACAGGAGGGGTTTATTCTGCTTGTGGATATGAATGGGAACTCCCAGAGATGATTAACAGGATGAAGATGTGCAAATGATCAGGTTTTGGAGTTGTTCTTTCCTCACCTACAGCTGATGATGTCTTTGAGGCAGTTTCAATAATTCCTTGGGAGGTTGAATTCCTTATCTTTGTGAATCCGAGCTGTGGGGCCTTAAGGACAGTGCAGGCCTGTCCTGGTGCTTCTCCTCACCTGCCACAGGTGCTTCAGACCTGATGTGGCAAAGCTCATGCTGTGTCAGGTCCCCTCTCAGCAGTGCAGGGCCTGTCTGACAACCACAACCACAAATCAAACACAATTTGGTGGGAATAGCCAAAACGGCGCATTAAAAATCCATGAGTGCAGATGGCTGTAGAGTAAGAAAGTCACAGCTCTTTGCTCTCTTGTGGTTCTTGGGAACATGTTTTTAGCTAAGGTGCCTGAACCACCTGAAAACAAGGGAAGGGGAGGCCAGGAAAGCTCCTGCCTTTAGGAGAAAAGCACAACAGGAGCCTTGTTCTGCTGTAATTCGTGGGGGTGTTGCTCTGATCTGTAAAGCACGGCCATGTGTTCAGATCCCAAAGGGACATAATTATTTCATGATAACAGCTCTCCCCAGAGTGGCCTTACTGGTATTTTGAAAAGCAATTATTGTGGAGAAAACCTATATTTTTAGTGCTGACAGTTTTAAGAATATTGAACAGTAGCTGCAGCTGAGATAGTGATTCACAGAGATTAATGCAGCTCTTCAGACTTCCCTCTTCCCAAGCCAGAGAAGTCAGGGGGAAAGAAAGAAAGAATTCTTTACATAAACAGCTGTAAAAGTTTAGAACTTTTAGCATCCTTGTGCAAACACCAGCAGTTGTCAGGTCCAAAGAGAAAATATTAATATTTTTCTTATAATAGGCCAAACTGGAATCCTTTGATCCAAATCTCTGCCCTGGTGCTCGTTCAGGTTTCTCCAGGTGCTCTGGGAGGGCGGGGAGCAGAGTGTGAGTGACGTTTGCTTTGTGAGGGAGGGGTGCTGCTGCAAGCCTGCATGTTGTGGGAGGGCAGCTTGCCACTTCCTGAACAGTCCACAAATAATTGCAGCCCTGGAGTCTGGCTTTGTTCATCCCCTTCTGCAGATCCCCATCCTCAGGTGATCACAGTGCCCTACACAGAGCTGGTTCAGCCCTTGTTGTGATGCTACAGGAGAGTTTTACTTTGACAGGCTTTCAAAAGCACGTTTCAGAGCTCAGAATTCATTATTTCCTAAAGGTTCCAGTGGAAGAATGTATTTGCACATTTCCTGAGGTTGTTCTGTGTTAATCCTTCAGTGATGCACCTTTCTCCAGTGCCACTGTGTGAGTGAGTGGGATTCTCTTTGCCTGGGCACTCTCCACATTTCCTCTCTCCCAGAGAAACTGGGATATAAAAGCACAGGGTGACTTTGGCTGGCTGGAGCCTCTCCAAAGGAGTCCTGAAGCCTGGATGTCTTTCACCACTAAATTCCCTTCTGTTCTGGGGGAGGTGGAACACAGGGTGGTGCAGCAATTGTTTTTGTTTGTTTTTAATAAGAAGCTTTAAGGCAATAACAGGCAGGCAGTGTCAGCCTGATGTATTCTGCTTTGATTTCAGGCATTACACAAGGGACCAGACTATTTTCACATCTCCCCCTAGAGCTCTTTAGCAACAACAGCAGCAATAATAACATCAGGTTATTAAAAAAAGAAAAGAAAGGAGAAAGCATCAGCCAGTTCCCTTAAGGAGCAGCACAAAGCCATGGTGAAGGTGCACAGGACTGGGCATCTTTGCTCCCAGGGTGAAAATAGTGCACATAAATAATAATTTCCAGCAGTGTTGCACTTTGAGCATTTCTGATGTCCAGGAGAAATAGCCTTTCTTTCAGCAAAGGAAAAAATAGGAGTCTTTTCACAAAAAAATGTTGCCTTTTCAACCTTTGCCTGTGTAGGAAAATTAAATAGTTTTTTAAAATCTCTTTAAAACAAGCATTGAGAGAACTTATGGGATTGCAATGAGTCAGGCTAATGCCCAGGGTGTTGCCTGGGAAAGAGTAATGAGTTGTGTGATGGGGGCTTTGCCTCACCTGAAGTGAGGGGCTTGGAGAGAGGCCATGGCAATAGAGGGAAGAGCTGATGCCTTTTTAATGGTAGAGGGGTCAGTGGGTTGGCAGGAGGATTGATGGACTGCCCCCAGAACGTGCTGTGGGTAACACTGAGCTGGTGCCAGGCCTGTGTTTTAGGAGCACAGTGTGTGTCCCAGGAAATGGCACAGACTCACCTTTGCACTGGGGGAGTCTCAGACTTTCCATCTTCTACAGCTTCAGTTAAGTCTTTCCATTCTCTGCCTTTTTTTTAATCTAAAATGATTAAAAAGAGAACCTCTAGGCTCTTTTGTGCTGGAACTCTCCAGAGGATGCAATTCTGGATTTCCTGTGTGGTTATCAGGTGTGTTTGATGCCAAAGAGAGGAGGTTATGAGAGGAGCTGAGGAGAGGGGGAGCACTGCTGGAGGGGAGAATTGTGCAAATGTTTGGTATGAACATTTCATCAGAGCAGGAACAGCAGAAATGAAACTTCTTTATCAGGTTGGAGGAGGCTGGTAGCATTGCAGAAGTGTTCAGAGCCTGTGACCTTATTTTTTCCATTCAGAACCATCTGTGGGGACAAACAGAATCCCAGAGCCAGGTGGGAAAACAATACCCTGGATGGAGCCAGGTGCAGAGCCATTGTCTTCTAGGTTGTGCCAGACGTGGAAGATTCTTCAAAGCTTTGAGCCATCATCTGCATCCCTGATGCTATTATGGGCAGAAGATTTCTTTTGCATCAGTAATTATCGGGATTAATTACATTAATTACAAACTTTTTGCATAGATTTGGCTGGGCTGACCGTCCTGGAAGTCTTTGAGGCAAGAGTTGTTGAAGAGTTAAAAGAAATCCTGTTTTGCAGTGAAGGGTGGTTATGGCTGCCCTGTCAGCTGAGAGTTATGCTAATGGAGAGGGCCCAAGAACAAATGTGAAATGTGCACATTAGTGAGCACACTCCTTGTTAATTAGTGCTTTAACATGTGCATTGTGCTGTGATTCAAAGGCCCTGAAAGATGTCTCTGACTGCATTTCCACTGCAGGGCATTTTGCCTTCTNTTGTTTCATTCTTGGTTTAACCTTCTCCTTGTTCTTCAAAACAAGGCATTAATCAATGACAATAGAAACTGCTACTCTTAGGGCTGTCAATGTTTATGGCTTTGGGTTTAATAGCAAGGACATAAATATATACTTTTCATTACATTTTTGCTGTTATTTGCTCATCATCCACAGTGTCTGATATTATCATAACTCTTTGGTTGAAGCTATTAAAGTTATGGTTTGCAGCTCACACTGGCATGAAGCAGACAGAGAGCCATAAAAGAAAAAAAAAACCAACAACACAAACCTCATAGTCTGAGATCAGCTATTAGGAAGAACTGGTCATTTTCTCCCTGTTCACGTAACAGCAGCCCCAGTCTTGGTAGATTCTCTTTCCTGCCTCTCTTTCCTGCCT
>VZUA01085160.1:1365-17009 GCA_013401035.1 Horornis vulcanius
TTTTTTTTTTTTTTTTTTTTTTTTGGCACAAACTAGGGTAGAAACGGAAAAGGCCTGCTTGATCTCTATGATCTGCTGCCCTATTAATGCAGGATTATTTCCTCCAGTGCTCTGTGAGCACGGTGACACAGAGAGCATGGCTTGCCTGCAGCCTTTGACTGCGCTCCTCCCAGTGAGGGCGCATTCACATGATCCTGGCTCTTCGTTTTGCTTGCAGCTGCCAGATCATGTCTAGAAAAACAAACAAAAAAATGTATCCAGCCCCAGTCTTGAATGCAGCCGAAATGTTTTCTTGGTGGCATTTCTCTTTGTCAACAAATTGCTTATCACTTAAGTGTTGTGTTGTGATCCCCATCCCAAAGAGGAGAGATCTGCAGCTGAGAATGGGGGGGAGGAATGCCCAGGAGAATAACTTGTTTGAAGATGTGAGCACAGGCTTTATGAACAATGATTCTTTGTTGGATCTTAGCTCTAAGGTGCAATTTCGGTGGTATGATAATGCAGAAAATGTTTTAAGTCCTTGGGGAGGAAGCTGCTTTTCAGGTGGTGTCTTGCTCTTCCCTCATTATTGTCATGCTGTTCCCGAAGCTTTGTGTCAGTCATGCTGTGCTGCAGCATGTGAATGCTGGGGGTGATGGAGATCAGATCCAGGTGGATCTCTCTGTTTTGTTTTGGTATACAGTTGAATTCTTGACATTTGCTTCCCGTTCTTCTAGCACCTTATTTTTCATGGAGCTGTGCTGCTTGGGAGCTGGGAGCCCAAGGGCCAAAGTTTGCTTCCAGGTACACTCATCTGATTCTTTTCACACTTTGTTTTTTTCACACTGGAGTCAGAATCTATCCTTAAGTACATTACATGTATCTTCCCTCAGATTGCCAGTGTGGCAAGTGGTTAAGTAGTGTTTGGGGATGTAAGATGAATCTCAGTTTTTGTACCCTAGAAGTGGAAATGCTTTAGGTCCATTTTTTTGTCCTGCCCAGTAAGTGTCACTATGTAAATGCTTTTCGGAAAAAAACACCCCGAGAGGGCAGCGCGGCTCCTTTTGCCGAAAGAGAGGTGTCAAATACCTTTGAAGCTGAGCTCCTCCAAGCCCCTGCTGAGTGCATCTCTGCAGCCGGGAGAGCTTGGATCGTAAACTTCAGCCTCCCCTCTCAAAAGGCAAAGCATCCTTGAGGAGTAAGACTGCTGCTATTTATCAATTTGTGTGAGAATGGAGCCTGAATACTATTAGAGCTGAAACACTAATTAAGCCAATAAATTCCTTTGTCTTTTTGGGTGTGTTTGCAATTAATATGCAAAATCCCATTGATTCCAGCAACTCCATAATTCACGATGCAGTGTTATTACATATTGACGGGCGTACCCTGTGAAACATCCAAAAGACACTGCTGTGCATAGTAAGAATCCTGCTGTGATCCCAGTTAAACTGTTACAGGCTGGGTGAGTCACAGTGCTCCACCAGGTTCTTCCAAAAGCTTGGCTGTCAGTGGAGGGGGTAGGAAGACCACACAGAAATGTGTCTCTGCTGAGCACACGCTGTGTCTCGAGGGCTATTTGCACTTCATATTGCCTTCAGAATTACAGTGGAAAAAAAAGAGAAAGATGTTCCACCTGATCCTAAAAAACCCTGCTGAAACTGATGCAAATAGAAACAGATCTTAAAGGAAATATGTATTTGGATCAAAGCAAGGCAGTTCTTTAAAGCTGCCTTAGCTTTAATTTGCATCTGATGGGGCAATCTAAATAATCTTTCCTCAAGGTTTGTTCTTAGCTATGAGACTGGAGACAGGACAGAAAGGCTTCTGAGAGATGGGACTCTTTCTCTCTTCCAGGGGAACATTGTTTTGGCATCCTAGGACAGAAACAAGAGTTCTTGACCACTGAACCCTGCAGTGACTCTCTGCCTAGAACTGCCTTTTGCAGCCTCAGAATAAGTTCTGCCCCAATATTTTTCAGCATCCTTCCCTAAAGCAGCAAAATCAGGACACTGTAAGGAATGATTGGCTCTTAGTCTCAAAATATTTAATTGGGAGGCCACCCTACATGAGGCTTTGTTGCTGTTTTTCTTACATTTGGACTCCTTTGTGCTCCCAGGTCTGCAGCAGCTCTGCCCTCAAGGTGGAAGGGCTTAAGAAAAGGGGTTGGTAGAGTAGAAATTCTTCATGGGGTTGTTCTGATCCCCATTGAAGTGGGTGGGCAGGTGCTTAGTGGCTTTGGTGAAGCAGGAGCCAGGCTAAGCTTAATCTTGGGCCTGAATGTGGTTTTGTGGTTTTGTGGTGATGATATTTTTTGTTGTTGTTTTCAGTTCTCAGGAAATAATTCGATTATTCAATTATTCAGTTTGGTCTTGGCATAATCAATAAACCTCTGTATTGATATGTGCAGCCTCTGGAGTAGAGCATGGCATGGATGTGCTTTTAGTTCAGAGCAGCACAAATCAAATACCCAGTTGTTGAATTAATTTGTGGTTGGTGTTTTCTGATAACTGCAATTCTGATTTGCTCTTCCTGTTCTCACTGCCATCCTTCCAAAGGCAAGGAAAAAAAAAAAAAAANAAGGGTAAAACTGAAGCAATTGTGGATGCGTTTGATCCCCTTGTATGCAGAGGCTGTATGACAGCTTTAGAGAATGGAAGATGAACAATATACAGGATGCTATCTCTGATTTCAAAGATAGCATGTTTGATTTCAGGCACAACGATAAAGCAGAATTCTTGATAGCTTGTCCAAGCTAATTTTCTTCTGAGTTAGTGCACTAACTACCCACCTAACCACAAGCTGTCCTTTTGCTTTTTCTTTTCTATTAGTGGACTAATAGGACTGCCAAGCTTT
This sequence comes from Horornis vulcanius, assembly GCA_013401035.1. NCBI lineage: Eukaryota > Metazoa > Chordata > Aves > Passeriformes > Scotocercidae > Horornis > Horornis vulcanius. Next base: position 4,198 of record VZUA01085160.1, read on the forward strand.
GCTTTCTAGATGGGTCTTAAATGGGAAGCAGTTTGTTTCGTGTAAGAAAGATGCTTGGGGAATCAATTTATGCCAGCTTGTAGCCACCGGAAACCTCTGTACTTCAGCAGACTTTAAATTGAAAAATGGAGCTTGCTCTTCATACTAGATTTCTCAAACTACTTACTCCAAGCAATAGAAAAGCAAACTTGTCAGGTAGGCAGGGATTTTTTGAGGTATCTGTGTGTGTTTATCACTTGGTTCACTTCTGGAAATCTCCAAGTGAAATATGGGAGCCCGAATTGCTTAAGAAGGTCAAACGAGGTGAATATATCTGTCCCCTCTGGCCTAAAAAAATCCATTAATTGTGCTGTCAAATGGAAGTATGGACAATGGCAGAGATTACTTTCAAAAATTTATCTTATCTCTTACAAACTGGTGGTGGGAGGGAGTGAAGTGAAAGGAGTAAAATGATTTTGGGGCAGGATTGAGCAATCACCTCTGTCTGCAAAATAAGGTCTGTTGTCAGACCTTTCTACAAGGCACAATACAAGAGCAGGTCTTCTAGGGGCAGAGTAGCCTGGTGATTTCCCATGTGTTTCCTTGCAGGCTTCACTGTGGGTAGCAATTCCTTAGGCAGGCATCAGAGCTGGCATCAGGTAATGCAGAGAAAACCATGGATTTAACAGATGTGTCTCTGTCTTCTTCCTTTCTCTCTTTTATTCCTCATAAATAAGAAAACTATCTGCAATTGTAGCAAATGACATTCAGAACAACTGTGGAAATATTCTAAATATTGATCATGTGATTTGGTTGAATACCAAGTTAATTCAAAGCCTGCTGGGTACTGTACCAGGAGATCAGTTATGGATTGCCCGGAGGAGCAGTGTTGTGTGGGACAGTGCCAAAGTGTGTCCTGTGCTCTGCTGTGGTCAGGGCCATCGTTAGTGCTGGGACTCATTTAGCAGAAGACCTGTCTGTTAAATTTTCAGATTGCATAAAGGCAGAGAAAAGGATTAACCTCGAAGTGGCTTTGAAAAATAAGAGGCAATAGATGTAAAAATACCAGGAGAGAATTAATGAGATGCAAGTTACCTCTTGGAGGCAGTCCATGGCATGGACATGTGCTGGGATGGTCCTTAAGGACAAGAGAGGAAGGGAAACATGTTATTGAGATAATTTTGGATAGGAAAGAGTGAGAGCCTTCAGATGTAGTAACAAGGTCAAACAGAAGGGGAAATTTTTGGATGGTGAGGCATGGGAGCAGGTTGTGTGGGAAGGCTGTGGGTCTCTGGCACAGAAAGACTCTAAGAGTGCACCAGACATCCATCAGAACTGGCTGGAACACAGCTGTGTTGGGCTGGGGAGCCGAGCCAGACTCCTCAGACCATATGCACTATTGATTTTCCATCACCCTTCCTTTCTCCATGGATCTGCAGAGATACACCCATCTGCCTGCCTGTGATAGAGCCCTCGACAAATGAAGTTTGGTGTGTTTCTGTGCCCCCAGCAAGGCTCTCTCTGCACACCAGAGTGCCTCCATCTCTGTTAGGTCCATTTTGGAAGGGCAGGTGGAGGTACCTGGGGTGATAGTGCGTGGGCAAGGTGATGCTGGTAGAAGGACTGTTGTAAGGAGTGAGTTCCTAGAGCTAAGCTCTGTTATCATAGCTCCAGCCTGCCAGAGCTCATGATGTCCAGGATGCCCCCAAGTCCTCCTGAATGACTGTGCAGAAGTGTTCTCACCACACTGGGTGCTCTTTTGGCAAAGCTTCTGCAAATCTGAGCACATTGTTTCTGCATCTGAGCACGCTATTTTTGCATCTATGGTAAGAAGATGGAAATATGGACCTGGTGATCAGCAGGCATCTAACTCTCAGGTGCCTTTGAAGATCATGAATAAGAAAAACTTAAATACCTCTGAGGTCTAGGAGTGCTGTGTGTATGTACCTGATGCTCCAGCACACAGCTCCATTCACCCCAAGCAGGACTGACCATTCAGTGTTTTCACCATTAGTGTGTCTCCCACACCAAGTGAGAATGCCTCTGAATTTTTTACTTTTTTTTTTTTTTTTTAATCTGTATAATCTGCAGATAGTATGTTACTTGCCATTGTTGACTGTGTGAGTGATGCAGAGGTTTATATCAAAGCTCTGTATCCCTGCCACTTAATTTTCCTGTTCCTGTAGCCCCTTTGTCGTCCAGCATCTCTAGCTTTGTGGGAGCTTTCTGAGGTCTCCTCTTCAAGTCCTAATGCACTTCTAGGTTTGTCAGTCCTACATGTGGAAAATATAGTTTGAGATGTAAAAGGAAAGGGGATGGCATAGTCTGGGTATCTTGCTCGTGGAATTTTTTTGTTTTTCCCTCCTATCAGCTCAGATTAGCAAATGGAAAAAAAATTGTAATATTTCTTCAAAAGAAAAAAAAGAAACCCCACTGTAAAAACATTCACACATTTCAAGTCTCAGCTTGAGTTTGCTTTGACTTCACTCACGAGGATCTGACTACCCTTGTTTCCATCCCAGGCCAGGGCTGCTCTATTTAAGCCTCGTCAGGGCAGGGTTTACAGTGGCGGTGCTGACTCACACTTCATTGAGAGTCACAAAGGGCGACTCCTGTGATGCATCAGCTGCCGCCAGACCCGCGTCCCTCGTCGCTGGCAGCCAGGGGCAGATCCCAGCGCCTGGCAGGGCTGAGCCCGTGCAGGGGGATGTGCTGCCACCAGCCACTGCTGCCCTGGCGTTTGGCTGAGCCGGCACCACACGGTGGGGCAGCGGTGGGGACGTGTGACAGTGACTGAGATGAGATCATTGGGAAGTGAAATCAGATTCAATTGCATTAGAAATTCATGTCAGATAAAGCCAGCGGAGCTACCGCAGAACTATACATACATCTGCTTAATATATTTATTACATATCCCTCCCAGATTGATTCTGGGCTTAAATTAAAAAAAAAAAAAGTTTATTTTTCCTCTTCTCTGTTACTCATCTGGTAGTTTTGTAATATTTAGCTCTTCCTCACTGTTTGATTGGATTTGTGAACTTCCCAGTTGTGTCAATAAAGCGATCAACTGAGAGATGGAGTTAGACTTGGCACAGGGAAATAGCGTGGAGGATTTTCCTGCTCCTGCACACCTCAGGTCTGGTGTCACTTGCAGTCACCAGCAGCTGGCTGACCCGAGGGCAGCTCATCTATGCAGCCCAGTAGTAACAGCCAGTTAAAGTCTGGCATTAGAAGTGTAGCTTGGAGTATACTTCAAGGCTGATTGGCTTGCAATATGCCAGCAGAGTATAGGGTTAAAAGCAATCTCCAGCCATGCCTGCTTTTTGTGCCCAATGAAGGGTTCCTCCTCCAGTCTGTCTCTGGGGTGTTATCCTGGCTTCCTTCTGGCTCCTCTTCCTTCTGGCATTTATTTTGGTGATAGGAGCATGCAGAGCTGTAGAGCTATTTGTGACTCATGGAGTTACTTGGATTTTATTCAAAGGCTGCTGGAACACAATCCTGAGTACTGTGTTTTAGGGGACCCTGCCTGAGCAGGGAGGTTGGGCAAGATAACCTCCAGTGGTCCCTTCCAACCCTAACTATTCTGTGATTCTGTGACTTTACATCTCTGATACACACCATGATCCATATGTGTCTTTAGCAAGACATCACCCTTCTTGGGTGGGATTACTCTTCTCAGCTCCTCAGTGCACACTTTATCCTGTGTGCTCTGGTGTCTGTGCAAACATGGCTGGATCAGGAGTGCCCAGCTCACTGCCATCACCCAGACCACAAGCTAAGTGTATTTGCAATGATCTCCTTGGTCTCATCTTGCTGGGACCTGGCTCAGACCTGCTGAGCCTGATGTGGTGACTTTGTATTGTTTCCCCCATGAGTTCATCTGCTTCCCAAACCGTGTGCAAGGCTGGAGTCCACAGCACCCTCCTGTAGTGATGAGTGACCTGTGCTGTGCACAGCAGTTCCTCTTCCTCTCTCTCTGAGCTGCCATCCCATCACTTGCTTGGCTGCATCCCTTCTTCAGTCTGGTGGGACATGGCTGCTCCCTCTGGCCTTTCCCACCTTTCTCATCTCTCCCCTCTCAGCTCCCATGGAGAAAAGGGAATCTCTAAGCATGGACCTAGAGAGCAGTGCAGGCCAGTTTGTGTTTGGGGCCCATGTGCTGCAGTCCATGCTTTGGTGCAGGAGGCCAACCCTGTCTTTGCAAGTACTACAGTGCCTCTGAAAAACACGTCTGGAATAGAGAAGTGAGAGCGTCTTCAGCATCAAATAACCACGCTGCAAAATTGCATGTTTTGGTGCAGTCTGTGCCACCTGGGAGCAGCCACAGGGATGGGATATCCTTGGGACATTAAGCCTGTGAAGGCAGTGGGAGTCCATGTAGCCAGAGGGTGAGGAAGTGAGGCTGTGCTTCAGAGAGGGTGAAACCTTGGCAGAACTCCCACCTTCTTCAAAAGGGGTCTGTGTGGTCTGCTGATTAAAATTATTTTAATGCAAATCAACATTAGCCTGTTCCACATTGCATGGAGCAAGGAGGGAGAAAAAAGAGAATGGTTTGACATGGTTTTTAGCCTTCTGATTCTCAAATTTTGGTGCAGAGTGAGGAAATATCTGCTAATAGAAACCCTCAGGGTAAAGCCTTTTAAAAATATTCCTGGTAGGTTTTTAGCCAACTAAACTAAACCAGAAAAACCCCGCCCCTATATTGAGCAGTTACACTTCGTGAAGGGTATCTCTAAGGTGCAATTTCATCCTTGATATCACCCAGAAATTAGAGAGATAAAAAACATATCAAAATTGAGGCAAACCAGTGTTATCTGGAGAGATTAGAGCTGTGAGGGTCTGTGACCTGCAAAAAATCAGAGTGCCAAGCAAACAATGCTCTGTGTGTAAGGAACACTGATGAACATATGTGGGGATGGGGAAGAAGAGTTCATCAAGCATTACCTGCTGATGCAGACATCCACCAGGCTTGCTCATGTAGTGTTTTGTGCACGCACTGACTGGACTCAGTGCTTTTGCCCCCAGCTGCTGTTTCAGAGGAAATCTTCATGCTGCCTCTGCCAAAGCTTAGTGGACAAAAACTTGTGGAGAAATGATGCATGATCAGTGTGAGAGAAAAGAGTTATGTTATCTTCTTGTTCTGCCTACACCTGGATGTTAATTTTTGCTTTCTCTTCAAGGGAAGCTGCTAAATGCAAATTACCTCTCCACCACCAGAGAAACTGATAAGGTGATGATAAAAAAGATATAGAATAAATGACGCTAAGCACTGCATTATTCTAAAGAGAGCAGGGGAAGGCAGAGGGCACTGTAAATATCCTTTATGTACATCCCTAAGTAATCCCAGTGGTGTAGTGCAGGAGAGGGCAACAGAGCCTTGGGGTTTACCCATGCACTTATATAAAATAAGATGCAGCAGCAGCAGTGTGTGCTAAAGCTAACCCATAATTAAACACCCCCAGGTAGTTTAAATGAGATGTGCACATTTAGAAGATAGTTTTTAGCGGATCATGTCATCATCTGACTGGCAGAGAAAACAAACAGCTGTGGCATGTACTTTCCAGCACTGTTATTTGCACAATGAGCATAGAGGGTGCGTTGGCTGTGGGTCCAGAAGTGGCTTGTGCTTGTGCAAGGATGTCAGAGGGTTTCAAGTTGCTGCCTTCCACTCTCCTTCCCTGTCCTGGTGGGTGTAACTCTCCCCTTGCTCTCCCTCCATCTGGGCAGGGTGACAGAGGGCAGCTGGGGCTGTGGTCCAGGGCACCTTCACTCATCAGCCGTGTTCCTCTCCTGATGAGGCTTGGCAAAGAGCAGCCAAAGCCTGAAACCTGAAGCTGCTCTCACTGCCATGGCAAGGATGCTGGAGCTGATGGTTGAGGTGCCGCTGCCTGATGGAGTTCAGGACTTGGCAATTGTGAGTGATTGAACCAGGATGTTCTAGAAAGCAACTGTCCCATCAGCTGGGAGTTCACCCCTCATGGGTGGGGCTATTGAGTTGAAAAGGCAAATGTCTTAGCTTGAACATCCAGGAAGGTGGTTTCCTCAGGGCCTGAGCCACTGGAGCCAGACTTTGAATTGTTACTGCAATAACAGGCTTTGCACATGGTTACCACCCATCAGGTGTGAAGAAGAAACTTCCAGCTGAAGGGGCAGCTGCCTTCCTGCACAGCCTGTCAAAGCTGTTAAATTGCTCCAGCTTAATCACAGAGAACTCCTTGAGCATTTCCAAGAAGTGGAATCTCATGAGAATGTGCATAAGGCTCTGGAATTCAATTTCAAGCCAAAAATGAAGAAAGAAAAGTTTACCTACAGCATTGTAAGCTCCTGGTATGACTCAAAATGGCTAAACACCTTGTGGAAGTGCTGGCAGCCTGCTCCAAACATATTGAAGCCTGCCTTTTTGCTTCAGCAAGGAACAGGAGACCAGCCCTGTTGGTGCCCATCCTCTGTGCACTACTGGGGTGCTGCACTGGTGCTGACCTGCTGGGACTTCACCAAGTTTGGGACAACAGGCTTTGAGAGGGTTATGCTCATTATTTTCACAGCCTTGAAGAAATGAGCAGTTCCTCTGTAGCATCAAAGTGTTTTCCTCATCCAGTCTTCTGCAGAGCCCTTGCAATAGAAACCTGCAGGACGAGAGGCACCCCCTGATGTCACCTGGCCTCTTGTTCTGCAGGTTTCTGCTGCAGGGACTCTGCAGGAGTGGGGAAAAGGCAGGATCTGTCCAGCAGTCAGCTGGCTGATGTGGCAGCAGTACCCTTGGTGCTGGGGGAGCATTGTCCTTGCCTGCAGAGACAGGAGGGAAAAAAGCCTCTGCTCCCAACGGCAGCGCTGGAGATGCCGGCCAGAGTTAGGACTGGCTTGATGGCTCCTGACGGTAGCAGGACAGGAGCCTGGAGGTGCTTTAACTGTGCCTTTGCCATTGCCATGGTGGTTGCTTTGTGTTCTTGGGGGTGTTGTGAATTCAGGGACACTGTCAGGATGCCAGGTGGGGTGGTGTGGTGAGCTCCTTGCATCGCAGCCCTGTGACTGCAGGGGATGTGCCTCCCTGCCTCCGAGCTCTGCTTCAATATTTACAGAACACGTTGACACATGTTTCAAAAGCTTCAGATGGAATGAGCAAGACCAAACACTGCTGTGGGAATGTCACCGTGTCCCTTTTTAGAGACAGTGTGGGGGGCTGGCTGTGGGACACAGAACTCTTTTGGGAGGACAGTGGTTTGAAGGGAAGCTGAGTCTGTAGCAATGATGAGATTTTGCATAGGACAGAGGTGGGAGACGTGGAAGGGAAGGGATGCTTAAGTCTGTGGTAGTAGAGTGAAACATGAAGCCAAGACCCAGCTTTAAAGGCTTTGTAAGAGATGTCCCAAGAAAAGCAAAGAGCAGTTTGGGATAGAAAGTGAAGTGGCTTCAGGTCTACCAGGGAGCCTTTAGAGATACAGCAGTGCACCCTGACTGGGAACAGCTCTGTCCTGCCCAAGGGGATTATCCCAGGGCACCCTCAGAGCCACCCTTGCAATAACTCCTTGGTCCCAAAACACTTGGTCCCAGCATAATCATTGTCATGATTATTCCGTGCTGGGAAAGCTTGGTTTTCCTAGGCATTAAACAGACAGATGAGGAAAGGGTGGTGTCACCTAAACCCTTCCAAAAGCCATTATGGATATTTTAATGTTGCTTTGGGGTGCATGTAGGTGCACAGTGTTGAGCTTAGTATCTCTTTACAGAGGGAAAGGAACTAGAACATCACTTTGCTATTCATTTCCAAAGGCAGGATGTACAAACAATATCAATATTTATTAAACAGCTTTGTTTATCCCAGGTTTGTAACAAAGAAAGTGACTTAGATTGTGGTGTTTGTCCTCTTTTCAGTGTCCTATTCCTCACCTGGGTTTGCAGGTTTTTCTTAATGCATATATTATTTCCCTGTTTTGAAGACAACTGTATCCTGAATATCTTAAAAAAGGAAAGTGGCACTTGATTTTTGGTTTCCTCAGTGGTTATATCATTTCTGCTTTTAAGAGTCCCTGTCTGTGATAGACAGCAGCTTTCACTACCCAGGCTTACAACAGAAGCTTTGTTGTCTGATTTTGCCCTTCCACTCTTCCTTCCTTCCCCTCAGCTGCTTTAAATAAACAGAGAAGTTTTAAGTTCAGTGAGACCAGCAAATTTACAAAATCTACTCCTATGAATGGCTTATTTTTTTTTTCCACTTCAGCTTAAATCTGATTTCAAGTGACATCAAGAAGAAGAAAAATATTCAAAAACCCCCAAAGCCCACTTACAGCATTGTGAGAGTGCCCAGCCAGCAGTTTCCACAGCAGCAACTTTGCTGGAGGCTGTTTGCTGTCCCCCTTGCTGATGGGCTCGTGGGGAGTGCAGAGAGGGATTTCTAGACATCTCCTGCACCACAGAGGTGAGAATTTAGGCATTTACTCTTTTTTAAAGATGCCAAAAGTCACTCCCATGCAAGGGGACTCTGCCACTGCTTGTGGCATCCTTACACAAGACAGAAACACACTGTAAGGCATGGTGCTGCTGCCTCTGAAAGATCAGGACTGTTACCAGCTGCTCCCTTTAAATTAATTTTCCCAGAGTCAGTCACAGCATGAGCAGAGCGATGATCCTGATGACACTTCCCGAACAATTAGCACCGGGAGCAAGGGGCACCAGAGGACTCACGCCATGTTCTGTGCTGCATGCCTTCGGTATAAATAGCCTGGCTGGAGGATCTTTTGCCCAAAATTATGATGAAAGGGTGATTTTATGTTAATTCAACCTGTCAGTTGTGTTTGAAACCAGGGACACCAGAGCTTTCTGCTCTGCTTTGATCAGGAGCACTGGACTGATTAAACTCAGCATCGGGCAACAGGAGGGTTGTTCACAGCTGGCTGGTGAGCAGTGATGGGCAGGTAACTCCTGTTATCACAAACTGCCTGCTGTGTCCTGTTGCATGAGGAGAGGCCATGCCCTGCATGTATGGATACAAACTGGGATAAGGAGCACTCCTTTGGAACTGTGAGGATGGTGACCTTGTGATGAGGCACCAAAGGAGGCCACAGGGTTGTCCTACCAGGAAAGGTCCAGGATGACCTACAGCCAGGTGTGTTGCAAGTGCTCAGCAACAGCCTGGCTCTGGCTGTAGCTGCTGACAAACCAGCGGTGCCTGTGGGTTGTTGAGCTTGATCTCCAGTGCTTTGCAGGGCAGGTTGGCAGCCAAAGTGACCTGCTGATGGCCCTAGAGCAACTGTGTTTGCAAGAGGACACTTGGCCATCACAGATCTCATTTCTGCTGTGCCTTCCAGAGGCAGAGGTCTGTGGAAAGGATGTAAAGCCCTTGGGATGGAAAATACTACTTACAGTGCCAGAAGTTCGCTGAGTCCTTGGCAGAGGTATGGTCCTCACTACATAAGAATTAGCACCCAGCCAAAATGACTCAGACTAAAACTCCTTCAGAAAGTCCCTTAGTGCATGGTTTTTGTCTCATTCCCTTTTTGTGTTTTGACCAGCTGTAGGCCAGTGGAAGGAGTGAGGATAAAGTGTAAACCAGAGGGAACATCACCATGCCTAAAGCAACGTGCTGAACAAACTTCAGAGGAGGCACTGAGAAAAGTGCCAAAAGTTGCATGGCAGAGACCCACGGTGATTTGTGTTAATTAGCTAATGAGCATTCTGTTGGAGACACCCAGACCCCTCAGCCTTTACTTGTAGAAAGACCAGTTGCAGTGTTGAGGTCAACAGTCAGGGTCTACCCTAAGTGATGTCAGCATGTGAAGTACTTAGAAAAGATCCCAAAGACTGCAAAAGACTGAGAGCAAAGGCTGGTGGAAAGGCAGCCCTCACCTGCTTGCAAGGCCTGGGGAGTTTTTGCTTGAGTCACTCTAGTGGGGAGAACGTGTATGAATATGGAAATTGCCTGTGGTGTGTTAGAGCTCAACTCTTCCCATCAGTGGGGGCTCCTGGCTCATGCTTTTAAGGCATCTGGTCCCTGCAGCTCATCTTTTCAGCTTTAATAAGAGATGTGCATGTGCTTCCCTTCCCCCCAATGCGCTACATTTTCAGATCAATTTTAAAAGTAACCTCTTTAATATTGAATTATTCCTGATCTCTATTGTCACTTCTAGCTGATTAGTTTAAGGACTGTGCTTGGTTTGTTTAATAACCTCTTGACACTAAACAAACAATCCTGAAAAGGGAACAATTTGCAAAACAGAAGGAAAACAAATAACCTACAAGGGCATCCTCTTCAAAATAGAAAGACTGATTACATTAAAATGGCAAAATAATTCCAGACATTAAAAGAATGTATATAGATATTGGCTTATCTATATTCAAGGAAGATTTGAAAACACCGCAAAGTTAAAGTTTTCATTAGCAGTACAGTGAAATCTCTCAATTAGAATTCCTGAAGCATATTAAATGGCATTTAGTTTCTAACTCAATGCATCATTTTCTGTTAAATAATTGATCGTGGTGCAGAGATTGTGTTTGTGTAGTTTAAGAAAGCGATTAGACCAAAGAACATTTGGTAGGGAAGTTGCATTGAGAACTGCGACACTACTCCAGCCGTGCTGTGGAGGTGCTCTCACAGCAGGGCTGGCCACTGAGGTGGGGATTTGCTGGGTCTGAAGGGACTTGGGGTAATAAAAGCTGTACTGGGCCACAAGGAGCTCGTCTTGAACACAGTGAGGAGAGCCTGGTGCCTTCAGGATCCTAAATTGCCCAGGGATGAGACATGGATGGGAGAAGGGAGAACCCCTCACCCCAAAACCACACTGATGAACAGAGCAGAGGGTAAAAGGCTGAAACTCCAGAGATGCTGAGAGAAGACCTAGTAAGGAGCAATAGGAGTCCTGGCAAAGGCCAGATGTTATGAGGTTAGCCTGGAGGACAAAACCATCACTAGGCTCTGGCACCTCTGTGACCAGTGCCTGAACCTCAGGGCTGATATTTTTCTATGTGACATTAATTTACCCTCTACCCACTTGGTGCCTGCAGCAGAGGAATGCTGTGATGTTACACCTCTCTGTTGCCACAGCACAAAGGACTCTGTCTTCAAAGGTGTGCACTTAAGTAATATTTGAAATGCTTATTTCAGCCTATCCCTCAGCCATGTTTGGGCTAGGAAAGGTTTAATCTTCCTTTGTGGCTCTGCCATGACTGGCATGGTGCAGTTGCAGGCACGTGGAAGGTTCTGGTGGAATTCCCACTTGTCTGAGGTTAAACCCGAGGTTTCTGTTGTGCCTTTTATGTGGACAGGTCTCCTTGGAAACTTGCTGCCTAGGTGAGCAAAGCCATCTTCTGGGCTGCCCAAACACCACCCAGTTCTTCAGGGCTTCACCCCATTTTATGAGGTATTTAAGCTGATTGAATGGCACAACACAAAGCCCATAATGTCTAGCCACCAAGACTTCGGGTAGCTTCTCCCCCCGCTCAAGTTTTTAATTTTGATTTGCTTATATTCTTTAATGAGATGCAATTACAGTTTCAGTGTAGTAGGTAGGAGGCTTTATATTTGTACTGCTTTGTAGTAAAGACATAATTACTGCTTTTATGAATCAAATCCCTTTATGTATCATAAATAGTTATTAAAACAGCCACTGGCAATTTTACCCCAACATGTTTCTTCATGAAGTAGGATTTATTGCCTATATAAAAATGCCAGTCTTCCCTGGGTCTCCCTCCCCTACAATTGCTTGGCTTGCAGAATCCCCGTGCCTGGTTGAGAGTGGTTCAGAAGGTGAGACACTCTACAAAGCACCTGAATATCTGTGTGCGTGCAGATACAGCTCGTGTGCCCTGAAGACACCTCGGTGATTACTGTTTGTACTCCCGTCATATCTCCTGTCTGTCTTGCTCAGAGTGCTGGGAGCAGACAGTAGATGTCATCTTCATCTCAGCCAAGTTTGGGGCTGACTTGGCTGTAGCCTCTGCTGTACCACCTCAGCCACAGCAGAAGTGTTTGCCCAGTTTATTCTGTGCACTGAGCAGGGACAAGTGGATTGATGCTTCAGAGGAAATGTCTCAAAAATCTTTAAATTTTTCTCAAAAGTCTTTTAATTTTTTAAATTTTCTGCGTTTTGTGCAGAAAGGTGGGTTCCATGCAACTGAAGAAAGTTTCCCTTCAAGTACAATTTGTTTTAAATTCAAGTGTTGTTTCACATTCTCTTCTTCTTAACCTCTGACTGGTTAAGTGGAGTGTCCACCCCATCTTTAGGGGGAGAAAAAGGGGGTGGGAGGCAGGAACACACAGAGTAGAAATCTGGGAAAGACTTGATCATGGTGAATTGTTTGACACTTCAGAGGCTGCTGTCAGAAGGAAGATTTGATTCATGGACTATTCAAACAGTAGGAAAGGTGCCTTTGATTTCTCTTGATGATGGTTCAGAGTCCCAAATAGTTTAATAGGAAGGCTGGCAAGGCAAAATCCTGCAAGGTGCTGCCAGGAAGTTTGTGCCAGATTAACCTGATTTGTGTCTCCTTGGTTAAGCTAACAAACACCCTCAACACAAGGGCACAAGTAAATCTCCTCCCTGAAAATGTAGTCTTGAGAAAGTAATTTACAAGAAGTCATTGGTGAAACTAGAAATTTTTTTTCTCAACAGATGAACAAATAAGGTTGATAGGAAATTAATTTACAGGCAGTCAGCAGCAAGCAAGGAACTTAAACATTTTTCTCAAAGGTAGATCTTGGGACAGATTTTCTTTAAGGATGTATGGACATTTCTTTAATGCTCCAGAAAGCCCAAATTTAATTTATTTCATTAACCATTGAGACACTTCTGGGAGATCTGGTCAGTGAAGTGCAGAATCACCTCTTTTTTTTTTTTTTT
>VZUA01085162.1:8204-21133 GCA_013401035.1 Horornis vulcanius
AGGCCAGGCAAGAGCTTTTTTGACTGTTTTAAAGACACTGGGGTTTAACAGCACTTATAAGCAAGGCTTGTGTTCTGTTGGTGCTGTATAGAAATAAATTGCTGCATACTGGGACTCCCCAGTAACCTCCATCTGTCTTCCACCTGCTTCCAGTACAGTGGATGTCAGCAAGGACTGATTTTTTTTAAATGTTGGGTTTTTTTCCATTAACACAGTGTTACAAGCACACAAGAAAAGGAAACTTAAGAAATTAACAACCACAGTGGATAACAAAAGTTTTAGCTAAAAGGAATACTCTTCAAGAAGCAACAACCAGGCTTTGGACAAATGCTACCATCAAATAAAGTTTGGTTGCCTTGCATAAATAGATCTATTTATCACAAAAAATCAACCCATAATGCTAAGCATTAGGAAAAAAGTGTGAATCTTCGTGTGGAACTAAGTCATTATCTCTTCCAGAACACTTTTTCCATTTAGTAAAATACCCACTGCCACTACAAATTGCTAAAGTGGAAAAAGTAGTCAGAAATAAAGGCAGAAAATTTTTAGTTTTTCTTGTCATTGCTGTTAAGTGCAAACATTTTCAGCCTGCAACCAGGAGAATAATTTATGTCAGAGGAAAAGAAAATACTAAGAAGAATTTAAAGTCATTTCATAACTTTGATATTTAACTCTTACATATAGTAAACACAAGTTAGATGATTGCAACAATATGCCTACTTAAGTGACTTAAATGAAAAGGTTAATTATAAGGCCTGGATAATTATTCAAAATGAAAAAAATACAAAAACCCATCATGAATCTTAAAGATGACATCTTTAATTCAAGACTAAAGCCACAAACCTTGATGTTTACACATTACAAATGTGTATGTGTTCATTTTATGAGGTGGTGCCGAAAAGAAGGTCATGATTAGAGCAGTGAGAAAACACTAACATTACTTAGATTCTACTTTATTCAGATCAGAAAAAAAAAGTGAGTATAAACTAATATCATCCTTCAATCATAGATTCAAGGACACTAAACAGGAGGTTTATTCAAGGACATTAAACAGGAGAGAAGTGCATGCTTTCATTAGCAACTCACTCAGTAAAATGCGCTCAGTCTGTTACAAGCAAAATCAAACTGATAACTGCTTGACACTCCTGTGAATCAACTGGTTGGATCACTGCACACTGTAATATTTTTCATCTCTACCTGAAAACAAAAGCAGGATAGCAGGTAGGCAACTCCAACCCTTGATATAAATGGGTATTTTTCTCAAATTAAACCACAAGCTGACTTTTCTTTACCAGGCAATGCGCATCTTTTGACCCACATGTGGAGGGTCCCAAATGCCCCAGGCATGGCTAGTCCAGCCACACTGATTCCAGAGGGACTCCCTCCAATTTGCTAAAAGCACAAAATTCCTACAGTGCAGGGTCAGAGAAAAGCAGCTCAGAATTCAGAAAAGGGCAGCCTTGCCTAAGCTCTACACATCAAACACTGCCTGTCCACTTGCTAGAGCACATTACCAATCCAAGGACATCCGTATGAAATTCCAGTAGGGTACAACACTGCAAGCCAAATGGGTACAACTGGCCTGTGAAGGAAGAATGGCTCGTGCAGGAAACAAAGCAGGGGGAATAAGTATTGGAAGACTCTTAGCTTTGCTACTTGGCTAGGAAAGCCACAGCCATGTGCAGCAATGAGCCCTGAGCAAAGAGCCCAGCAGCTGAAAACGCTCAACCCTCCAAGCTGCAGTGACTGTTCCTGAGAACAGACCCACAGTTGTCAACGTTAACACAATTTCACACTGTCTCTAATCACATTTTAATTTTAAAATAGCACATTTCCAATGGTGCATTTCTATTCCTTCCCATTTTACATGGAATTTGCATTTCTTAGAAGCAACTGGCTTCTCTGGGCTCACACACTTTGCTTGAGTCATACATTATTCTGTTCTGCTGTTAAACGGCCGATCCCTTTTCCTTAGATCCAACAGGAACCAGAAATGCAAACGCACCAAAATAAAAAGGGTAGGTTTGCATTTGATTCTTTGCAGACACAAAATAACAAGCAAATATAAATGTATCAAAAAGTAGCATTGAAAGCCACTTTTTCTTCCAAGTCCTCACTCCTATTTTGCTGCGCTTGATTGCCTAGAAACCACAATAAATGAAGCTCTAAGAATACAGTAACTAGAAAAATTATTGCATCACGGAACAGGTAATTTGCATTCTATATTTAGCACATATGCACACATTAGTGCTGACATGAACAACTATTAGAAATGCTTAAAAGTGTCTCAACCAGAACTTCTGCAACTAAGTTTTTCATGGTAAACACAGGATGAAATATTTAATATTCAGAGTTAATAGTTTGGAAAAGCTTACATTTCAGACTGTTCATCATGGTTTATTATAAGTGCACAACAGGTTTTATGTTAGCCAGTGGATGGAAATATCTTGAAGCTACCAGCTTTAGAGAAATACATAAATAATTATTTGTTTGTACTTAAGGAACAAATGGAAATACATTCATAGACTGGTAGATTAAAGATACAAGATTAGAACCTGTCTCTCCTCCCTCTACAGTGGGGAACACAAGAGGATTTTCTAAAAGGCAGATAAATCAGCATCACTTTCAAGACAAAAGCACCACACACTAGGAAGGAAGATACTAAAAAATTAATGTAATTAAGTCTACAGAGTAGCACCTACGATGGGAAGGTACTGGATTTCCAGAAATTTGTTAAGCTGCTTGCTTTCTGAGGCAAAAGGCAGGAGCTCTGCCTTCTTCTCCCTGCCACATGCTAGATGAAGTGAGGAGAAGAACAACCCGTGACTCCAGCCATGTGCTGGGTTTCCCAAGAACTTGTACTGAAGGCTTGGAGGTGAGGAGGCAGTACCTTGGTGGGAGTACAGTTTGTCATCCTGAGACAAGCGAACTTATAGCTGGGGTGAAACTCCCTCATCCCAAAATACAGCCTCTTAACACAGGAAAAAATCCTGTGTTTTATTAGGAATCACCTTAAAGCTGGTTCTGAAGGAGCAGCTGATGAGCCTTCTCAGTTAGAGAGGAATATTGAGCCACAAGCCTACGTAATTATCACCATGCTAATTCCTTCACTGTGTTCGGGGCATCTCAGCAGAGAGCAGAGAAGCAGCACAGCACCATTTGAAGGGCAGAACCCAGCCCAGCAAGGTGCCAGTGCTGCAGCCTGGTCCCCTGCCATGCCTTGGAGGGCACGAACCAGAGCAGCCTCTCCCCTCCCAGCACGAGGAGCCGCAGCCAAAGCTCCCTGTGGAGGCAGAGTCGCGCTGGGGAAGCGCTGCAGACACCCCACCAACAGGGAACACTTCCAGAAGGGCCTAATGCTTTATGAGCTCCATTACCACAGGAAATCAATGAGGCCTGCCCTTCTGAGCCATTCATAAAATTAAACCTAATATGGTGTCAAGTACACACGGAAAACAAACAAGACAGGAAAACAAAAACTCAAAACATCTCCCTCTGACGTTTTGAGCTAAATAATCCACAATAGTGCATAGAACAGACATGCTGTAAGATGAATTTAGGCTGACACTGCTGAGATTTAGGACGATGCTACCCTTTCAGTAGACCCTTCAACAAAAATCTTCTGATGCTTTTCCTCATTAGGTAAGGAATTTGAATTGATGTTAGCTAGCCAAACAGTTCAGAAAACTTGCTTCACATTTCAAATTCATATATTCTGCCACAATGTACTTCAAGTGTAGGTGTAGAAGAAAAAAATATAGCCTTTTTATTTTTGAAAAGAAAGAAAATATAAAACAGGCAAAATATTACTTAAACAGTGGAACATAATTAATCACCAGGTTCATTTAAAAAAGGGTGAAGATACATTATAACCAGTTTTCCACAAAAATCAATTTTACTTAAAAAGAAGGAAAAAAGAAAAAGACTGCCAGGTTTCCTCTTTCCATTTGCCTTCAGAACTGTGACCAGTTCTGGCTTCTAACACTAATGAAATGGGGAGGAGAATGAAACACTGTCCCCTTATTACATTTTATGGAAGAAGCAACATGCAACATCAATCAGTGTTCTCTCAAGGAAGCCCAAAGGAGCTTCCAATCCTTTGTAAGTCTGGTTTGAGCGTGAGTGTGCCTTTGCCACTGCAGGAGTCTGAACCTGAACCACAACACTTCTTTCAGCAGTGGAAATGACCATGCCTCCATCAGGGTGTTTTTGCTACAAGGTGGTAATCTGGGATTCCTCTTTTGCTACCAAGCAGAGAGCATAGCTGCTGACAATTTTAACACTTTTTCTGGACTAGTACAGACAGTTTTCTAAGGGCACTAATTAAAAATACTTAAATGTTTGTGACTGGGTTTGATTTAGAGTAACTGAAGGTATCTTACTGCACCCACAGAGAAGGCAAAGCAACAATTGAATCAAGCACCTTGATTCTGCCCAATCCAGCCACTTTGATTGTAAGATGCAGAAATGGCTTCTTCAGGCTTTTGATTTCTGCTAGCTGAAAAGATTTATGACAGTAACACACATCATGATACAGTTCCTAACAACTTGATGAAGAAATACAATGTTGATGTTGCCCACAATTACTTCAACCACTTTGCTTTCACTTAGAATGTCTGGACATGAACATATGAGCACCTATGGACAGAAATCCTCCCATCCTGACAGGCAAAGCTTCAATTTAAAATTTCCATAACCAGTTTCTTACTGAACCGTGATCCTGAATAAAAATCTCTTAGAACATTTCACCACTAATTCAGAAAGTATCATTAATACCTTACTAATGAAATAGTTACCAAATCTACACCTCCACAGTATCTGAAAACAGGAGCCATTGGTGGAATTTCTACTTAGAATATAACACTGAGCTAGAAAATGGAAACAAACACTACAAACAGAACAAGCCCTGCTCCTACAGGAATTCTATGGCTCAGGCAAGAACTGAGAACATGTTTATGAAGACTTCTATCCACATAACCTTTGTAGGAATACAATCTTTTCATGAAGTATGTGATTCCTATTTAAGCTCTATATTCCATGAGGATATTATGCTCAGAAAGAAATGGCAATTTCAGTAAAACACATCAAGAGAAATCCAAGAGCTTATTCTGGCTATCTGTTTTGATCTGCTGAGAGTTCCTAAGACACAAGGCATTTTGTCACTCTGAGTTATTTTTAAGTAGAAGCCATGTGCATTTTCCACAGAAAAAGAAATCAAGAAAAAAAAAAGTATCATGCTCTTAATGACTAATTAAAATAACAAACTGAAGGAATTTTTACACCTCATTGGGCTAAGGACTTTTTACAGAATAATCCCTGAAAGTTTTACTTGGAACCTTTAAAGAATTGTATTTTCCTTTTAGAAAACCTGTAACTAGGAATGTGCAAGCAATTTGTAATGGCCTCAATGCCTGTTCGTAAATAATGAACTTAGTTTTTCGTAACTACTAGACTATGCTATAAGGAACTGCATAGTAAGCTACTTCATCCCTATGCAATATACAGAGGAAATAATTAAAGAATCTACCTTTTCCTTATGGATTGATTTCTTAGTTTAGTCACAAAAGGTACTGTGCCTAAATGAACTGAGTATGCTTTCACAGTCATCAGAAATAACCAAATGAGCTATAGGGCAGTACTTTCAAGGTCCTGGTCTCTGTAACATTAATAACCCACCACGACACCACACACAAACCCAAGGCCGCCAAAATGAGGCAATGGTGAATTGCAATGGGCAGAGGATTCTTAGAGAAAGCTTCCAAGTAACTAAAACAGTGCCAGTCTCACTCATCTTATTTGTGGGGAACAGCCTTTTAATGCACAATGTGTTGTTTGCTTATTTTGTGAAAGCAGCAAGGTGAGAAAATGGAGCTCAATCCTGAGGACAAACAACTTCACTAGTAATAATACCTTCAAGCATCACAATGCAACTCCCAGAGCTTTCATTCTGTCAGACACTAAGTCAATATTAAATATTATCAGTTATCTCTGCAGGAAACGCTAAAGAGTAAATAGTAACTCAATTTCATCCAAAAATAAGGAGTCATAGAAAGCGCAGTAATTCAAATGCCTGATTTCTCCTTACACTATAAAGAGGTATCAAAGCTGAGATTTGAGAAGAGTTAGGAAGAAAGTTAAGCTCTACAATAAAGAGAAGATAATCCCATGCATTCAGTGAGCCACTGACCCATTTCCTATCCAAGATCCTCATATAAAGAGATCTTCCTGTCTTATCAATGCACAAGTCACACCAATATTGCAAAAACACCTGGCAACACTGCTGAGGGCTTTATTCCCGCTCTGCACACCAGGAACTGCTGCCAGAGCTGTGTGCAGCAGAAACACAACCTGAGGCTTTCTATGTCCTAGGCAAACTCCCTAGGCAGAGAAAATCCCTCCTTGTTAAGGAGACCTCTTACAATAATACACAAAGCCCCTTGCATCATGTTATCTGAGGGTTAAGATCTCTAGGTAACACAGGTCACTTCAGTTTGCAACTCAACTCCTTTGCCAGAACAGATTTCTTTTCTCACTAACACCAATTAACCCAGTTAAATAGATTTAATCCATTATTGGGGTGGGAAGTCACTGCAAGGTGTAAAAAAACCTGAAATACCTCCAGAGTTTTCTTCTGTGATGAAGTCTTACAAGGCAAAAACACAGAATGCATCAGTGTGTGACAGCATCAGAGGGAAGAAAGCCAAAATATATGCACAAAATATTGTGGCATACAATTTAATTGTATGATAATTGCTTTTATACCGACACTTTGGCGTGGTACTATTTGAGATTAATGAAAAGATATAAGATTTAACAAAAATCAGTTCCACCTGTTGCCCTGCTCAAACACATATTTAGAAGGAAGCGTCTCCAAATGTAGCGAGCACTGAGAAGGACCCCTGAAGTCCTAAACCTGCCAGAAACCAAATGCAGATGGAAAATTGATCTTCTGTCCTTCATCCATTCGACTGAAGGCAGAAATTGACTTCCAGCAAGTTATTAATTTAATTTACTGGGCAAAAATTAATCCTTTGCATGTGGTCATCACACTATCTTTCATTATTCAGAAGACTGAAATCATACTGTTCTAGCTCACTTCACCTTCATTTCCCCAGTCCTGGAAGAGGGTATACTGAAGTGCTATCCACATCAGGCTAAGCTTTTAACAGTGGCATCAATTATTGCTCCTGTTCTTGCTTCTGGGTTAATTCCTCTTAGACCAAAGGTCCAGCTTTCCTAAAAGCAGCTATTCATTAAAGAAGTTCAGAGAAAGCAAAAGGGGTTTCATTCACGAGGTAAATACAAACGAAGCTTAGACCAGCATTTGGACACGTCATCTGTAGTGAATGAAATAACAGAAGGAGCTTCAAAAATAGGAGTGCAATAAAAACCTGTTAAGGACTCATCCTGGCAGCAGTTGTTGTCCTGGTTGGAAAATGCCCCCTCCAGCTCAGATGCAGCTGGGGCAGCTCCACTGCACATGGGACAGTGTGTGGCTAAGTCCTGGTCCCACAACTGAGCTAGAAAGGGAGCCTTAAGCTGGAGCTACTGCTCCAAAAGCCCTTCCCCAGCAAGAGGAGTTCACAGTCCATGATATTTGCACAGTGCAGAAGGATGGGGCAGTCACCATCACAAACTGAGAATAAAAAATGAAAGAAAAATGGCCAAATTTTTCAGAGATGAAAATAATTCTCAGTTGACCCTACATTCCCTATGAAAATGTTCTCAAGAACCATGAGAAACATAAACTACAACAGACAGCAATGTGCACATTACAGGAACTGTTTGATAAAGCCCCATTGTTGGAAAAGGGGGAAATCTCACCTCCCAAGGATTTATCTACACTCACCACTACCAGCCACTGAAAATGACTCGCCTGCTCAGGCATAAGAAAGACAAGATGGTATTACAATTTTTAGTATTAAAAATCCTCTCCCCAAGCATTTCCAAGTGACAAAGACTCTACAGGCTCAGCTCTGCTCTGTATTTCATGAGGAATAAAATATCTGAGAGCAGATTTTCATGTGTTCTCTATTTGTCCATACATGGCTCCACAAAAATGCACCCTGCAAACAATGGCATGCCAATCATTCATGCTCATAAACATGTTTCTTTTCTGCTGGCACAAGCAGGCTACCTGCAGCTACCTTTTCTGTGCTTTGGTCAGCGTACACAAAATTTAACACTATGAAAAACAAGTTCCTTGGATTAGAAAACAGACTGCAATAAAGCAAGAATTGAATTGGTTGATTATCTCAATATGTGGTTTTAATTACCTTTAACTCATAGCAGTCTGCTCATTTGCATCCTTCAGATGAGACCTTAAATATCCATACCCTCTGTGCCTGCCTTGGACAAAGAAGATAGCTTGGGGCTTTTTGGAAAAAAAACAGATTCCTGCCTCGTTTTACTTGGCTGCTACAGTCCTCTGAGGTGGCTGCAATTCAGCAAAGCCATAGGGCTTCCAGCTTGGGAATTAGGATGGAAATTGTTACATGAATGCAAATACTGTTCTTGGTCTTTTCTTGAAAAAAGCACCTATTTACTCACCAGCCTTAAAAATTAAATGAGGTTCTAATTAAGGAACAATAAGCCACAAAGAAGAAAACAAAACCTGGCAACAGCAGCCCAAAAGACACAATTTAAGACTAAACAGATCAAATAACCAAGTTATCACTTAAACCAAAGTTATCTAAAAAGGAACCAAAAGAATAAAGGAAAGATAGAATTTAAGATGAGCTTGGTGGAGTCAAGAGAAGAGCTGAGAAAACGAAAGACAAGATATAAGACCTTGGACACAGGAGCTGATTGGAGTTTATTAATGAATGAAATCCCAGTTTAACAAAAATGCATTATTACAGTCTGAATGTGCCTAGCTCTTTGTAGGGCACCCAGAGAGGATTAATCTCCTGCCCCACCTCCTTTTACACACAGTAGCCACAATCCGGCCCTTCAAGTCTGACTACTGCAAAATGCCAATCAATTTTTACGGGAAGTGGCAGCTTCAAAGTACATTTCATAGCATCTTCTTACTTCAGATAAAACAAATATTGCTTTACTTATGCAAGGCTCACAAGAACACAAATTCTGAAGCATCAGGTTTAAATACTAAGCAGCAGACACACAACACTGTTGGTTTTAGGCACCTGAATATAGTGTTTAAGTTATGGTAAGGTACTGCTGCAGCTTACAGCTGAAGCACGGTATGGAACCTGACAAGTGTATCTGAAATCCTGTAATTTTAACCTAGTTGTCACTTCACACTACAGCTAATCAGCTTCCTCAAACATGTCACAACTATCTGCTGCATTTTTAGAAGACTTCACCTTCCCTTGTTCTTACAAGAACCCTCTCCCAAGCCACAAGCCTGAGGATGAGGACAGGTGCAAAGTAAGTACATCACTTAAGAAAGGAAAATCACTTTTAATTACCAGATTGCAGCCTTAGCTGCAGAAATGCAGAGACCTGTAATTTTGATCTCTGCCCAAAGATATTCTTGGCACTAGGGCAGTCTTCAGCGACACCAGACTGTTTCAGATTGCAGGCTGGCAGGATCCTGGTTGACAACTGCAGAGTTTTGGAAGCAGGGAGGGCAGAAGGGGCTCCAGCCCCCAGCTGGGTCAGCAGAAGCCCCTGCAGAGAGAACAGCTCTGCCCAAGAGGGAGAGGCCTCCCCATCTCCATAGGAGACTGCACCTATGAAGAAGTTTAAAGCCCCTGAAGATCTGTCCAATAAAATCAATTCCAACTCTGTGGAAATAAACCTTAAATTTGGTACTAAAAGCTGACTCCATTTCCTTCTTGCTGGGAAAAGGATTTCTGCGCTGTTTTGTTTGAACTGGTTAAGTCAAACACCAGGAGATAACACTGGAGAAGGAAATAAAAAACAAACTACAGCAACAATGAACAGTTCTAAACAAATCAGGATGGTTTCACACAGTGCTGGCAGCCAGGGAGAGAACTCTGAGGGTAAAAGCAGGAGGTTAAGTCATGGGCTCCAGGCTCAGCCTTACTTTAATCGACAAGCTTGTTTAGAAACAAACTGGCAAATACCATGACCTCTCTGCCCTGCCCTTACATGCTTATCGTGTTTTGACTAAAAGGTTCTTATCAAAAGATGAGAAAGTTCCCAGCATTTTCTCATTAAACCCTCTGCTGCTTTCCTGAAGAAAATGGTACATCCTACAAGTTCAGTTTCTTTGTAATGATTACACTACAAAAATAGTTTCTTTGTATTAAGTATTGTCAGGGCAGTTCTAAAAGAATCAGTAGCCAAACACTGCACTTAACATCTGCCATTTTAATAACCACCTCTACTTCTACTGAACAATTTAATAGACAGTTGTAAAACTAATAAATCGTGTGACTGGCACCCATCTCTCTCTATTTTATCTCATTATAGGTTTCTTGCTTGCTATAATTTTGTAGAAATGGTAGCTTTAGTTTTCCAAGACAGTGTTGAATTTGAAAAATGAAGATGTACACCACACAGTTTCAAGACAAGACAAAAAGCATCTCCATTCACAACTGTAACTGACTGTTCCTCCTCCCCAGGACACTTCCATCGCTAACCACCCACCCTCTCCTCTTTTTAAGCAAGGCTGCAGCTGGTCTCCAAGAGGTTCTAAATTAAGGCAGGAATGTTGTACAAAGTGCATGTGCATGAATTCAGATCTCTCCACACCCACTGAAATGCATCTCCAGAGAAACAAAAGCTCAGTAGAGCAAGGGATGGAGAAATCAGCACTTGTGCTGTGTGACACCCATCTTACAAAGCAACTGCTAAAAGTGTCTCAGGAGTTAACTCGTTCACCTCAACAACTCTTAAACACTGTTAGTAAAAAACACAGAATATTATATAATACATACTCTATTTCACCTTGTGCTCTTCCATGGAGTAATAAGGTATTGCAAAAGGTATATAAGATATTCGAAAGAACAAAGAGCTGGAGATTGTAACTTATGTCAATAAACATATATGTAAATAACATGAAATAAAGATAAACAAAACAGTCTCTTAAAGGGCTGTGGTCTCAACAAGAAATAGAACAGTGTTCAGAAACATTTTTACTTTAGAACACCTTTGTATGTTGGAAGGTAAAGATCAGATCAATGTATGTGTACTGAAGGCCAAAACCACCAAATCAACATCCACTTATGTGCTGTAGGGATTTTTTTCGTAATTCCAGAAGCAAAACAAAGCCTCCTGAAAGTGAGGTGAAATGCCTTTGCACCTCCTGTGGATACTTTCACATATACAGAAGATGTCTGTGTTTCTCATACTTCCATTTCAATCAGACATAGGACACAGACAAGTACGTGATGGAAGATGGAGCAAAGTCTTTCATTAAGCACTTACCAACTGACCACATGTATTAACCTCACACTGTGAGCCTATGATCCCATTTACCTCCTCCAGATGCTAACCACCCTTCTCACATCTCTCTTGCACTCCCCACAGGCTCCCATTCCTCCTCCCTTCTTCCTACTCTTGCTGTTAGCATGTCTCCTGTTAGCATGTCTCCTGTTTCTGGTTTTGTACTTGGCATGATTTAACAAGGGCTTCCAACCTCTGCCATTCCTACAGCTCCTGCTCTACCAGCACTGCACTGACACATTCTGTAGAGCCATGATGCTGACTGGATCAAAAACTGACCCAGCCATGCAACAATTCTGCAGTTTTCAAGGTAGATCAGTGCCCTGGCACAGAGAGGCAGGGATGCCACACTAGAGAGTGCCTGGGAAAAGGAAGCAGCAGGAACCACTGCAGAAACCTGGTGAACCAGGTTCCACTGAACTGCAGCCCGAGGTTGGGCTCTCCCTACTCCCACCCTCTCAGGGTTCTTTCCATGACCACCATTCCCCACCTGGCAGCAGTGGCAACTCTCACCAGGAGCTCCTCATCATCCAAGTTTCACTCAGCACTTTGCTAGCAGTGACAAGTGCAGCTCGAATCTCTGTCCCAATAACTGATACTAAAATGCTGTGGCTCAATGCCAGATTTTAATACCTGATAACTTACACATTTTGTTTATTAAAGAGATGGAGGTGAAAACAGATGAAATCTGGATAGACATAATCTCATGTTATTCATACTAGCATATATCCAAATCACCATTTATTTCTGTGCATATGTAAACTGATGATGGATGAGATGAAAAGTCCTTTTTTAAAGAATTCCTATTAAAAAATGAATTAGTGAAAAATTCCCAGCTTACTATGCCATTACACACTCTGACTCAATTTTGATCTATATTGATTTAATTATATTTCTTGGAACTAAAACTAGCTGGTATGTTATTATGTATTTACAGAAAAAAAAGGAACTAGAAATATAGTGGTACAGGTTAATCAAACTGTCAACAAACCTNTTTCACTCAGCACTTTGCTAGCAGTGACAAGTGCAGCTCGAATCTCTGTCCCAATAACTGATACTAAAATGCTGTGGCTCAATGCCAGATTTTAATACCTGATAACTTACACATTTTGTTTATTAAAGAGATGGAGGTGAAAACAGATGAAATCTGGATAGACATAATCTCATGTTATTCATACTAGCATATATCCAAATCACCATTTATTTCTGTGCATATGTAAACTGATGATGGATGAGATGAAAAGTCCTTTTTTAAAGAATTCCTATTAAAAAATGAATTAGTGAAAAATTCCCAGCTTACTATGCCATTACACACTCTGACTCAATTTTGATCTATATTGATTTAATTATATTTCTTGGAACTAAAACTAGCTGGTATGTTATTATGTATTTACAGAAAAAAAAGGAACTAGAAATATAGTGGTACAGGTTAATCAAACTGTCAACAAACCTTCTTTGCTGCATAGCATAATCCACATACCAATCTCAAAATACATTACAGAGCATTTTATAACACAAATAAACTTCAGTAGGTTTTATTTTATATATAAAAC
>VZUA01085166.1:0-10135 GCA_013401035.1 Horornis vulcanius
TTTTTTTTTTTTTTTTTAATCCTGTCCAGCTAAACTTTCCAGCTGATCTCAGCTGCCATGGCAGCAGAGTCAGTTCTGCAGATAACGTGGATGCCAGACCATTTCCAAGGCTTTGAGTTAAAACCTTGAGAGGTACCTTGAAGATAAGATAGAGTTGCTGAAGTCAGTGAGACCCAGTTTCCCAAGCCAAATTGCAGCAGCCAGGAAGCCACACTCTACAGGGGATGGTGCTTCCAAGAGAGCCCTGGAGCAGAGCTCTGGGGGCTGAGGCCACAGAGGCATGCTGAGTCACAGGGAAGAGGGTGTAAAGCCTAACTGCATCCAGATGGGGAAATAAAGGGAAGAGAGATTTCAACTATAAGCATAAAATCACTTCCAAAAAAGCATCCAAACCACGGAAAAAGAAAAGGGAAGAAAAAGCATCTCAAATCAAGAATGTGATTTTAAAAGCCTCCTCAAAATGCTTCCTTCACCTCCTTAGATGAGCAAACCAAGGATTATCTACATCTCGGCCTTAACCAGACAGTTGGACAATAGGGTTATCCAAAACCATCTCAGTCATGGACAACACAGCAAATCCTCTGCCTGAAACCATGTCCAGACATCCAAACACTGAGTCACTCCAGAATCCCAGCCAGTGTGTCCTTGAGAGAGAAAAGCCAGGCACTCAGCTGGGAGACCCCACAACGCCCCTTGGGAGCAGTGCCAGCCCGAGTGAGGATCTGGGATATGAGGTGGGATGTTGCATCACCCTTTCCCAGTCTCTCCTGCCTTTTCATCCTCACACTACCCACTGTCTCCAGCAGCTTGGGCAGCAACCCTTTCCCATCCCTCCCACGCTGCTTTGGGAATAGGGCATGTCTGTATTTATCCAACATCCTAAGAATAATTATCAGTGTGCACAGATTGCTTGTAGCTGACTGGATATTGCCATCCTACCCCAATTTTAGATGAGGACACCAGAAGAGGTCAGTAGGCCACTAATAGGGTACTCAGTTCCCAAAAGCATCTCATTAAGGGGTGAAGGACTTTAGAACTTATTTAGTACAAAGTTAAATGCTGGATAAGGAAAGCATTAACATGCACAAGCCTATTACATTATGCCTTTCCTTATCCTCGGGCTGTGCCATTAGGAAAGTGCTTGAGAAACTGGAATTTTGCTGTATGGCTTCAATAGATGTCCACGTGCTTCTCAAGGACTTTTTGGATACAGCTTTGTGGAATGCACAGCCCGAAGTCATTATGTTCTGAAGCAGTTGTTGAGTTGTCTGAAAGCAGACAAATGGAAACAGAACCCTAAGCAAAAATACTAACTTTTGCAAAGAGGGAGTTTTGAAATTCAGGAAATGCATTACTAAAGCCAGAGAATTTAAAACTCATATTTTGCATGCCACCAAAGAAATGTGGATGGGCCTCCTTGGAGGAGAAAAAAACAAACCACCCAAAAACAAAACAACAAAACTAAAAGGAAAAAGTACATGTCCACCAAGTGGCTTTGAAATTTCCATCCCAAACACCAAGATGGCCCCTTGGGCTGGGATACCATTGTTTCAATTAATGCTGCTTTGCCCCACCTAATTGTAAGAGCTGGGAACAGCCAGCATTCCCAAAGGGCTATGAGCTCTTCCCCCTATTGTTTTAGGCTCGGCATTGAGAGAGCAAGTGGAGGAATACCAGAGACAAACAGGAGGGAAGCAGCTGTATTCACTTTCCCTAGGGCTATTTCTGCCAAGTCTTAAAATAATACTGAGTTCCTTAACCCTCCTCCCTTTACATTTTCTACCACAGATGCCAGGTTTGTCCAAAGTTGTCTGTGACCTGGCACTGCATCTCCTGAATGGAAGCCCCACTTTGGAGGACAAAGTCTAATGGTGGCAGGTGAAAGAAAAAACCTCACAGCTCCTGCTGGAAGACAGCTGCCTTTGGGTGAGTCCAGGGGAGAGTTTGCTCTCTGCAAACAAGGGCTGGAAACACTTCCAGTTCCAGGCTGCCATGCACTGAGGGTAACCAGTCCCTCAGGACTCCCTCCCTGCCCTTCATTTCAAAACAAGTCCCTCAGCAGGCTCCTGCTCAGCATGTACTGTCAGTTCACTCATGACACATGCTCGTGTTGCTTTTCTGCCAACCCTCTTCAAAAGCAAAAAAGAGGAGATGAAAAAAGAAAAAAGTACAGCAAAAAAATGATGCCACTCTCAAGGAATGGCACTTTAGGCAGTCTCCACTACATCAGTAATGACAGTCAATAGTGCCTCCAAGGACTTGCTTTCTTCAAGTCAATACTACATTCTGACAGCCAGTTTCTTCCTGGGATCCATGAGCCTCTCTTCCAGATTCAATCTTGTTCAGACAATCATTCCTCCAAGGCTTTTATCCAGCTTACAGATAGTGCAGAGAAACCAGAGCCAAACTGTGAGGAAATCTTTCTGCTGGCTCTCCAGAAATGCACTTCTTTACTTAGTGGCTTTTCATACCCACCAGGGTCACACACAGCACTAAGCAAGTCAAGGGTCATGAGAAATACAGCAGAGATGCTTAAACAAATACCTCATCCTGGATTCCACACAGCTTAGGCTTCAGGTGATCCCCTCCTACAGCTTTCCCTCTAAGGGGATTTACCTCTGCACTGGCTTGCAAACACATGCACAAGAGGAAAGCAAGCCAGAGAACAGGACCTTCCAAGAAGACACCACAACTTAAAGCCTACAAAGCTCGAGAAATTAAGTTGGCTGCCTAAAGCCGAGATGGTACCCACCAACATCTGTCACCAGTTTTGGTGTCTCAGCAAGGAAGTTACTGTCTTGTTAAAGACCTGTTTACCTCCATCATTAAAAACATCTTTAGCAGACAGTCCTCTTCCTCAGGCACTAAGGATGAAATACAGAGGCATCTTTAAAGAAGGCTGGAGAAATTAAGTTCAGTGCAACAAGCCCTTGGCCTTCACCTGCAAAGACACAAGTGTAATTGCAATATTAAACAGACACATGAAAGGCCTCCAGGGCATAACAGGTTTTGCAGAGATCAACAGCAAGTCCTGTGCCTTGGCCAGCAGAGCATCAGCAGCTTCCACACCAAAAGGGAGGTGCTCTGTGATCATCTCCATCGATGGCCCTATTTTACACACAGGCTTGTATTTCAGGAAAGACATATTTGCTATAAACCTTGGACAGAGCCTCGGTTTTAAGGCACACTCAGGAAGGATCTGTTCCTGCTTCTGCAGAAGCCTGGTTTTAATGTACCTGCGTGTTGTGTGTTGCCAGGAGGAGCAGGGGGGTTCCCTGCCAGATGGTGAGCAGCACAGGGAAAGAGAGCCACTGTAAATTAATCTGCTGCCCCCAGCTTCAGAACACCACAGTGGCAAAGTCATGTTGCAGTGCTGTCCTTGAGGTGCTCTTCCTTTCTTACACACCAAAAGCCTTTCATGATATGAAAGCTGTCTATAAAAGAACATCTCATCAGCTAAATTGGGCTCTGCCTTATTTATCACCTATCACCTCTGCCCTCCTCGCTGCACAGGTGATACCTGGAGCGAAGGTGTGGACACCAAACCCCACAGCTGATGTTGTTCAGTGAGTAGATGAGGGCAAGCACAGGAAACAAGGAATGAGGGTTTTTTCATCACCTTCCACATATCTCTGCAGCACCAGTAAGAGCATTACACACCCACAGGCAAGACTTTCCAGTGTCATAGAAAGTTCACCATCTCAGAGTGAGAAAGTTGGTGACTGATGGGGTCCAGGGAGGGAAGGATTACTGCTGTTTGTACAGCTTTATGGAGGGAGCTGTAAGAGTGTTCTGTAGATGAAATCAGTACATATTTGCACATTAATGTAATTTAACCTGAACTCATTCTTTCTTTTAAACCTCTAGAGTGGCAGGGAAGACCCATGAGCAAACAGGCAAAGAACATCTTTATTAGGGAAATGCTAAGGTGACAGTCTGTACCTTGTCAGGCAGCTAAAGCTAGCAGGAGGCAGCAGATCCATGGAAGAACAAAGAGAGCAGCAAAGAAATGTCTCAAGTGTCCTCCAGTACCAACATAGAACTGAGAATTTTACCTGGCAAATGCAGTTAAAGCAGTGTAATCCTACACACTCAGGAATAGCTTGTTTGCATGGCTGTTCTCTTAGAAGGAACTGCTTTACCAAAAACAGATGTTCACACAAAATCCCCAGAGGCTTCTGAAAATCCCCTGCAGTTAAGAGCTGCCATGATCAGTATTTTGTACAAAATAATGCCAAGGACTGCTCAGTTCCCTACAGGGCAAGGTAGCTCTTTAGAGATTTTGATACCTCAGCCCTCCTCTCCTCACTGTGCTGATCCAGGACAAGTTCACCTTGGTGGCCCACAGCAGAGAGGACAGGCTGACTGTGCTGCTTGGCTTTGTCCCAGCACAGCCTGTCCTTCCCCAGATGGTGCAGGAGCACAAGAAGTCACCTCGGGTGCTGCAGCTAAATCAGCAAATAAGAGCACAGACTGGTTTAGCTTGTCACACACACAGCCTCAAATATTATTTTTGGTCCCACTGACCTCTCTCTCACAAGACTTCTGTGTGGAGATGGCCCTTCCAGTGCCATGCAGACCTGCTCCTCCAGAGCAGCCAGGGCCACCCAGCAGCACAGACACAGCCTGAGCTGGGACACCCAGCAGCAGCAGGCAGGGGTGTCTGTAAGGGCTCTCCATGCAGATCAAGCAGGTGTTCCCAGTCATGCTGAGCTCCTCACTGGCACCACTGGGCAGATCCCAACGCCTGACACTGTCCCACTCTGCTGTATTCACAGGCCTGACAACACGACTCCAAGCCCAAAGCTGCCAGCTTTGTCCAGCTGGAGTTAAAGGTCTCTACCAGTAACAATAATCCCAGCATTCCTAGGAAGGGACTGACTCAGAACAGATCAAGTAGTGGATAGAGCTGAGTCAGATGGGATAAACTCATAGCCTAACCCACTTAGAAGAAAGCTACCTCCTCAGCATGAAGAGAAAGCGAAGGAAAAAAGTAGTATCCTGGGAAGTGATTGAGGACATTGCTAAGGAAAATGTCCTTAATGAGTTGTAGGATTTCCCATCACAGCTTCGGGGTGAGACTGCAGAGACAGGATGCAGAGCTCTCTCCCACACAGTCCCTTCATTCTGTGCTGTAGTCTGCAATCAGGGAAAGCATTCCAGCACTCCTCCAGCCTCCCCAGCCACAGGACTGCTGTTACCCAGCCCTCTGACCACAGCTCCTCCACTCAGGAAGTCCAGAAACTGTCTGCATCACAACGGGACATTTTGCCTGGGCCCCCCCAGACTCAGATGTGCAGCATATCCCAACTGCCTGTGAGCCTGTGCTGCTGCCCTCATCCCAGCAACAGTTCCCAGTGGCTGAAGCACAGGACAGTGCCCAGCTGACCCCCCAAATCGAGGGAAGCACACTGCTTCCTGTCAGGTTGACTGCACTAAAATTACACAAGGAGCTTCAGTGCCTCAGTAAATACTGCACAGACTTGTTTAGCCTGTGGCTCTTTACACGCACCCACCAGACTCTTTAGATGTTCCAACACAGCGTTTCTTATGGAGGACAGAGTTAGGAAAGGCTGAGCAATGAAAGCAGGGATTGTTACCAGCTTTAACAGGCTTTGGATCATGCCAAGAACAAGTTTCACTGTTTTAGTTGCTTTAGTACGATAATCCCACATCTTTTCTATAATAATCAGATGCTCCTACACTGCAGTCGGCAGCAGAAGACAAAATGAGTAGTAAAGAGACAAGCAGCAATCTCTTTAAAGAGCTGAGAGGACTGCCAAGAATATTTGTAATCTGATTTCATCCCTTGCCTTCCCTGACCTCTCACTGGAACTCAGGGTGATCTACACAGTGGGTTTCAGGTTGTGGTACACAGAACACTTCTGAGCAAGCCAAGGAAAGCAAACTGATGGGCAGGCTGAGATTCATCACAGGTCTACCTCACTGACCTACACCAACCCGTTAGCTCATTTATGAAGGAGTTGCACTTTATTACTATTTATGAAGGTGTTTTACTTTATTACAGGTCACTGAAAAAAAGTTAGTCTAGATGAGTGATCTATTTAGTTTAGGGAAAAGATCCACTTAGTAAACCATGACCTGAACATCAATTCCTCACAATCTACAGTGACAAGGACATAATTGAGATTGACACAAATTTCTAAAAATTCTTTTAAAGTAAAGAGACTTCTGTTGAACAGTATTGGAGTGCACTCCTTCATGGGGAAAGAAAAAATTATTTACCATTTGCTCTCTGTCACAGCAGAGATGAACTGCAAGAGCCCAGCATGGCCCTCTCTGTGCAGGACAGTGAGAACTGCAGCCACTTGTCACCTCCTCCCTGCAAGTCCGAAGTGACACAGGCAGATGATCTTTTTGAGTCATGTAATATAACACACACAAAAAAGCACAAAAGCCACACTGTGATTAAGTGGCAACGCAACTGTCTTGCCTTGCACAGGATTGCTCTGCTCAGCCAGGGACCTTTTCTGCCGAATGCACAGTAAAACAGCTGCAACAAGCAGCTCAATGCCTTCAGAGGGATAATAATTTTGACAGTAAAAATATGAACCCAGCGCAGCTATTTGTGCTCATTTACAAACAAGACACTGCACTAACTTATGCTCATTTGCACGTGTAAATTGCTGGAGTATTTAGTATACATTGGGGTGATCAGAACAGCTTTGGAGCTGCTGTCCTGTGACCATCACAGCACACAATTAAATACATTTCATTACTCATTTCAGGAAAGGCATCCACAGTTACAAGGGAGAGGCTGAAGTGGATGACAGGAGAGTTACATAAACGTTATTGATTTCATTTCTCCAAACACTCACAATAAACACACCAACTGGTTTTGCTGAACAACACAATGCATCATTCAGCTTTCCAACAGAACGTATCAGACATCAGCTATGCACAGTGTGCTCACTGGATGCTGCCATGAAGGACTGAGGAAGGGTGAAGTGGTGATCAGATAAAGGGTGTGCATTCACCCCTCTGGCAGCAACGCAGCAGCTAAATTTCCCAGAGGCAGCAGAAATATAGTGGTACTTCTCAGGCAGAACTAACATTCTAAAATATATCTTAAATCAGCCTCTTTCTTGGCAACATCTGTAGTGACACAGGAGTTCTGTTCATCAACACAGCAAAAAAAATCTCCACCCGAGTGCTATAATCAGAAGTAGGCACAACAAAGGAGCAGGGAGAAGATATCTTGTTCTTCCCCCTTGGGAAGAAAAGATCCATGTGCTTAATGTGGTCACACACACACAGAGACAAAAAAAAAAAATCATTACAGTTTTGTGTTAGAGGCAGGGAAAACAATGCTGAGGAGAAAATATCACCAAAAAGCGCAACAGATACTTACGGGCAGATCATCTGCAAGAGAGGGCGTTCCAAAAAACAAACCAACCCATGTGGCCAAGCACAAGGATAATGTTGTCCTTGTTTCACCCACACCTTCTTTCCCAATATGTCTCTTTCTTCATCAGCTAGAAATCTGGTAAAAAAATTTACATTTAAAAAAAAAAGTAAAATTATGTAACTCACAATTCTCCCATATGCTCAGTGCCTGTTAGCTCCCAAACCATGGAATTGTGTTAATTGCCATGGCAAGGGGTGGATGGACACATAAAAAAGCAATGAAGACTGGTTTTGGTATGTACAGCTTTTGGGTGATGAAGAAATCTGTCGCTACGTGTTTTTAACACATAATGGTTTATTTTTCTTTACTAAAAAGAGAGAAAAGAAGAGGGTGCTGAAGATGTGAAATACTAACCACTTTGATCTTTCAAGGGTTTGGGAACAGAATCTGCGCTTTGATACATCTAGTTCCATAAATCTCAAGACACAAGGACAGAAAAATCAATGGGTAAAAGAGATGGATCACTCGCTGGGATGGAGAGAAACGAGTCAGCTTGTATCCAATGGGCCAATGAGGCCTAGGCAAGCTGTCAAAATGCATTTTTCAGGGGCAATAATTCCCTTAAAAAACGGGGAGAAGCCACAAGTACCAAGGAGGTGAAAACTTAATGAGGGAACGTAAGAATTCTTGAAACAATTTGGATAATTTTTTATATTTTAACTCTGAAATATTGTTCTTAATTCTTCCATTCCATTCAAGGACGACGGGACAGGACAGACTGGTTGCAGCCTCACTGCTGCCTCACACTTCAAATGGAACCCTTGTGGTTAACCAAAAAAACACCAGACATATAATTTGTTATAAAACTCAGAACACAGAAACAGACTGAACCCTTGCCCTGCTAGGAAGAAGGAAAATGGCATGGAAAATCCAGCCAGCTGCCTGCCTGCAGCACCCAGCTCTGTGGGCAGGGGTTGGATGGCATGTCCCACAGTGCTGCCATCACCTACACACCCCAGCTGGTACCTGCCCTCAGAGAAAGAGATCAGCAAATGCCTTGGCAAGTCACACTCAAACCATTTACAGGCTCCTTCAGTAGTTCAAGTTTCCCCTCTACTAACTCAGCTGCCCCACCCTCGTGTATTTTTAACATGCTTAGGTAAGACTTTTCTGAGAGTTTCACCTGTTGCATCTTGCAATCAACCTGGGTGGGGCCTTTTTCTCTCTCATTTTCCTCCCAGAGCACTTTGTGGGCAAGCACCTACTTAGGTGTTGGATGGAGGCCACAAAGAGGAAGGCGAAGCAGGTGGTAAAGAACAGGAGATGCTTTTCCTTCTGTTTTTTTCTGTGCTGGCAACAATAACTGAAATGCCACACCAAAGCCACCCTCTCTGAAAAACTTGAGCGGGTACAAACGCAGAGGCCCATCTGCTTAGCAACACATGGTGCCAGCAAACAGTTTCCAAGCCTCAGGCTGAGGCTTGCAGATATGGCAAAGGCACACTGGGCTCCCAACTCCACAGACAGGCATCCAGAGAGGGGGCAGGGCAAGAGTGGCCTTCCCACAGGAGGCAGGTGCCACCAGCAGGGCACACTTCTTTCCCTTTTGGCAGCTTCACACAGCAGCAACCTGCTTTAGGATCTCCTGTCTTCTGAAATCCTATTCAGGTGCACCCTCTTCCTCTGCTCCTTCAGCACAAGGATCCTCTGTGCAAGAACACCCTTCCTTGAGCACAAGAGCAACATCCCAGTCAGACACCAGCTTCTCTCCCCTCTCTCCCCATCCAAAACACATCTTCAGCTTTTCCCAAATGCATTTCAGCACCCGACCTGCTCTCCAGAGCTCATAAGAAATGAGTCTCTACACCATGAGCTACACCTTACAAATGTCCCATCACAGTGGTGCTCCCTGATTTTCTGCTCTCCTCATTTCCTGCTCATCTCATCTGAGCCCCTTCACCTTTCTTAGTATCAGCCTGTCCCAAGTGCTCAGCTCACAGCAGCTTTCCACCTCTTTCCTGGAGCTTCTCTGCTGTACTGGGGAAACAACGAGGCTCAGTTGTGCTGTCCCACACCCGTCCCTGCTGCCCTGACACAGCTCAGGCTGATAGCACTGCAGAGAGAGTGGCTTCATGGGATGTCACTGCAGGACTTCTGATGGGTGTCACCCTTGATGCCAGCAGCTGCAAGAATTCCCTGCATTAGCAAAACACAAGGAAAGCTGCCCCATGGGTCACCCTGCAGGTCAGGGTATGGGAGCTGCCCTGCATAATGTCAGTCAAAGCACTGCCAGGGAAACCTAGCAGAAGGTTGGCTTTGTCTGAGAATAAAATCTTTGGTAAAAATAGATAAAACACCCAGGAGAAAACATCTGAGTGCTCTGCTCAGAAGTCCTCCCCAGGACAGACATCCTGGGTGTAGCCCAAATACAGCATCCCATAGCCTGGGAAAATGCAGAACAGGTGGAGTGCTTGACCAAGAGAAATCCTGCTTTTTGACATCCAAGAGCAGGCAGGGATCAGTCCACAAATCAGGAGAAATAATGCAACTGAAGTCAACAGAGCTATGGCTGTTCATGCCAATCCAGGTTGCCCTACACGGTGATGAAGTTCTGGCACTCGAAAAATTCTGTGGATCAAGTGGGACTTCAAAGAGGTTTATAATAGGGAAGAACACACTTGGCAGAAAGTTAACCAAAAACCCTATGCCAAACATTAAAAACTAGCACAAAAAGCCAGAGAAGGTCCAGAAGAGACAAAAAAAAAA